>WNYA01002055.1:0-50598 GCA_019512145.1 Engystomops pustulosus
AAAAAAAACATCAGGATACATCGAAATCCTCCAAAATTGGGACAACTGAGTAAAAGCCGCCATACCAAGACATCCTTGAAATTCAATTACTGTGCTGATGTGAGAAGCTTTCATGCTTGAGACAGAGACAGAGGTTAAGATGGTTACACACATCTGTTTCTTGTTGCTTTCTGCTTGACATTTTTTACATCCATTATGATACAGAGCCACATCACAGCCTTTGAAGATATTAAGAAATACAATGCCTGACTCGCCAATGTAAAATGTGGAGATGTGCTTTTGGTCTGCTGTCAGCTCCGCGGATGATTCGCTTTCTTGTGATAGTGTGTAAATGTTGCGCCTTTGTCTGAGCTGTCATTTTGGATTGGACTTCTTTTATGCAGTACTTCATATGCTTTGAAAGGGAAGACTCGACTCTCGAGTGATCGTCTTTTAAGGCAGCTAAAAGATATACCGATGAATTTAATGTGTTTCCGGAGAAATATCCTTGTGTGTTCTCTAAGTCAAAGCTGTAAACAGTAATCAAGGAAACAATTTCCAATTATGATTGAAAACAAATTCAGACAAATGGAACATTTACATAGATGCACCATGTTTGTCCCACATTATGGAACATATTTACCCACCACTGGCATCAGCATCTATCCCTTGTCATAAATATCAAGGACTATAATATTTATTGAGTTAAAATGAACGGGATGAATAAAATTGGAAAAAATACTGAAAAATAAACTTTTTGTTATAGGTAGTATTCCTCTGTTTGGGCGATTAAGATTGACAACCAGTGACGTAACAACAGGCTAGCAGCCGTAGCAGCTATTACGGGGCCAGCCATGCTCAGGGGTCCGGGATGGCAGAACCAAAATGCCATTATCCTGGGTCATCCCTCTCTGCTGACGCCTACAGCACAGAAGTAACAGGGGCCCCGCCTGCTGTGTCGACCCCAGATCTACCCACCTGTACTGGCTGCAAACTTGCACTTGGCAGCCAAACCACCGCCGGCAGAGCCTCCCTCCCTCCCTCTTTGCCAATGGCGCATCTGGACCACATCCGCAATCATCCGCCCTTCAACCCGCTGGGTCACTGATCCGGCCGGATTTCCCCCTTGCACAGGTGTCCCCTTTCCGACAGCACGGACTTCCAAATGCCCGCAGTCATCACAGCTGCGGCCACCTGAACTCCCCTGACTGCACAGCCTTCTGCCTGCCGGCACCACCCCCCATCTGGACAATCAAAAATGCATACATACAAAAAGTTACTTATGCAAATACGTATGTATGCATTTATACATGTTTAGTAAAAATAAGTTTACGTGCAAACAGTTTGACATCCTTCACAGCGGTGAAATAGTCAAATCTGGCTCCCTGTGAAAAGGACAAACCCTTCTGTAAAACATTATCCTGTTCCTTGGTGAGAAGAACGGGGGACAAATTGATTACCTTTAATGTATCTTTTATTGTTTCTCCCAGTTGAATGCTCCTCCTGTTTTCCGTTTTACAGCCGGGGTTCTTGGGATGGAAGCCAGAGCCTCTAACATCTCCAGAATCTGTCTAAAAAATGTTCTCCATATCCTTCCTCAGACTGGAGTGAGATACTAGAGATGGACCTAGTGATTGACCTGGGCCTTGATCTTTCTCTTCTAGAACGCCAGCGATAAACTTGGTTATTTTGAAAGTCTGCCAAATCTCTCTTAACCTTCCTGCACTTCAGTTCTTGTATTTCTTTCTCCCACTTATCCCGATCCTCATCCAAAAGCATATTGAACGCCTCGCAATCCTCCTTTCTAAAACTCTGTTGGATCTTAAATTTGAGTTGATCAATTTCTTTTTCTGTCTGCTCCACTGACATTTTATCTACCCCAATCAAAAGCTCCAGAATTGTTCTACAGCATTTGGTCAAAGATTCTTCCCACTTAGTGGTGAAGGTTTGGTCCCCCACTTCAAAGCCAGGGAAAACCTGCACACGCAGGCCCCTAGGGATGATGTTTATTTGTAGATAATTCTCCAATGCAGCCTTATTCCACCAAATTTTTGTGCGCTTCCACAACAGATCTTTAATTTTTGCTTTAAAACCTTAGTGTCATGATTCTCAGTCTCTGTGGTATCAGCTTGTTCCCTGAAGATCTTCCCTAATTGTGTAACCTAGGTTTTATCTTGTTTTTTGTAAGCCATGTACTCAATGACTAAATCTGAAAAAATCAGACCAACAAATATTAACCAACACAACCGAAAAAAGAAAGAACCAGCCCTTCTCTAAAATACAGCAGAAAGAACTCTCAATTAATAACCCATCAGATAATCAACCAAAGTAAAAGAGAGCTGCAAGGCCATCAATAAAAACTCATAATATACTTTATTGTAATGTCAATACATACACTTGAATGTTATATACCATATGCTGGGAGTAAAACAAGGGGAAAAAAAGTGGCCCCAGATGGAAAAATCGGGCAACTACAGAGTACATAAGCCATCCTGAGCAAAGCCCAAAAAGCAGACAAATATTTAGTATCGTAAAATCAAAAGCTTATCAAGGCAAAGTATCAAATAATAAATAATGCAGACTGGGGGTGAAAAACCTTATATTCAAGATACATGGAGTGAAGAACAGAGGTACCTTCCGGCTTTAACAAATCCACATAAGTAATATACACAAGAGTGTATTAAAGGGGTTATCCGGGTTTAAAAAAATTTTTATGGCCGGGCTGGGGAGGGCTATTTAAACAAAATAAACATGTACTTACCTCCTCCGGTGCTGCCGATGTCGCGCGCCGCGGCCCGTCTTCTCCGTGCGCCGGTTTCAGTACAGGGGCGCACAGGGAGCTTCTGGCCGGCCGGAAGCTCCCATGCGCACCATCTCCCAGCGCTTACAACGCTGAGAGATAGGGACGGATGGGAAGAGCCGTCCACAACGCGGACCGGAAGCTCCCTGTGCGCGGCTTCCGTGCCCCTGTTTGTTTACAGGGACATGGATCGAAGGGACCGTGGCGCGGGACATCGGCAGCACCGGAGGAGGTAAGTCCATGTTTATTATGTTTAACTAGCCCTCCCCAGCCCGGCCATAAACATTTTTTTAAACCCGGATAACCCCTTTAATGTGTGTGAATGAGCATAGAACTGTATATACACATTTATGTAAATGTGTGTATAAATGTTTGTGACTGTATAAACATGTATTAGTGTACATATATGTATAATTTTTAAGAGGAAAAGGGCCCCATGCAGATGTTTGCTATGGGGCCCAGCCTCTCCTAGTTACGCCCCTGGTTGCAATCAATCATCTTGTAATCAACACGGAACACATAACATTCACGATGCTATGGTATGTATAGTACAACAAAAACCATCAGCATGCCAGAAATGTTCATAAATAAATGATCAGCCTCATGATCTTACCATCCATATGGCCTTCAAATATGATAGAAACCTTTGTACAAGTCTTGATATAGCGAGAAGTAAGTCCGGTTTTCCACTGTATGAGTGAACTATTGAAAGAGGTTATGTATGACGCTTTATGACGACATCAGCAGTCACTGACTGATTGCATTAAAGGGCATGTCAGGGATAGCACCTTATCTTCTCCCAGTCAAATGCTTCAGAATAAAAAGTATAAAACGTGAGGAATCTCAGTGGCTTGTAGGGTTTTTAATGAATCCCCACTAATGGAAAAAAAGACATTATATGCTAAAATTTCCTCCAAACTGCACTGTTAATAAGTATGAAAATGGTGTGTAATGTTAGGTATGTTGTTTTTGTTGTGTAATTTATGTATTTATAATTTTGAAAATTAAAAAGCACCCACTTTAGTATGTAAGGTAGTTTTTTCATTAGTGGCTGAGCATTAAAAACCCTTTAAGCCACTGAGATTCCTTACGTTTTATACTTCCGAAACATTTGCTTAAGAAAAGATAAGGTGCTAACCCTGACCACACCTTTAATCAGTCAGTGGCTTATGACGTCATCATAAAGCATCATACATAACCACTATAAGTAGTTCACTTAAACAGGACTTACATAGAGACTAACTTCTCGCTATACCAAGACTTGTACAAAGGTCATATTCAGAGGCCATAGGTAGGGTAAGATATAATAGATCTCTGCTTGCTGTCATGCTACAGGAAGCTATATTGTTTACTTCCTGTGGATAAAAATCGGTCCATGATCATGTTATATCACAAAGATTCCCATCTCGTTTTATCACACAGCTCTGATTACCTTCCGTGATTGCTGTCATTCTACAGGAAGTTGCATTGTTTACTTCCTGTGGATAAAAATCGGTTCATGATCATGTGATGTCACAAAGGTTCCTGGCTCGTTTCATCACACAGCTCTGATTACTCTCTGTGATACTAATGATTTCATGAAAGTGGACAACCCATATGCCTACTTTTTTCTTCGTACCCCGTCCAGCCCCACCTAACACCGTCCCTTTGCACAATGATTGACCTCCCTTCTGAAAACCAGGTTCATAAAGCTGAAATAGGATGAACCAGCAAGAACCTTATTTTCAGAAATATAAAATGCAGAATTTATAAAAAAAACAGGAAAAGTATGTCTAGGAAGACGTACCTCTACAGGAAGATCCTTCATCAACAGTGACTAGAAGAAGACTATTGTGTCGTATGTCAGTTCCCACATTTATGTGTCCTTTAGAAATCTCTCCTATGACGGGCAGGTCCATTCCGTCTGCACTGCTATATTGCAGTCCTGCCCTTTGCAGGAGATAAGAAAGGTAATGTTTGCATCAATTACATTTTATGTGGAGATAGGGTATGAACAGCTTGCTTAGTTTTATCCGTGGCAGTTTTAAAATGTCATTGTAAATATGCTGCCAATCTCACGTAGAGGAGCGAGCAGTTGGTGGTCATTTATGAGCGAGGAGCCATTTGTTTGATATCCAGACTTTGCCCGTAACGAGCCGCATTTACATAATGTTTTGTGTAAATAAGATAATACCGTGTCTGAACAGTGTCACCACCGGGGCATTAAGTGTGACACAAATGTGTTTCATGAATAAAATGATAAGTATCAATCAACACTGGAACCTCAGGTACAATGAGGCACAAATGAAGCCAAAATAGAAAAAAAGAATAAGATAAAAGTAACTTTAATAACAATTGTAACCTTTACTTACACCGCTCTAAGGTGTCCCCTAGAGATTTTCAATCTGTTCAAGCAAAATGACAAAGTGATAAAAAATTATAAATATCTACAGGCAACGAATCGAATGTCAGAAAAGATATAGAGCAATTTTCGACAGTTCCTTGGAGTTGGCCATCAACAAATGCTCTATGGTGATCTAAAGACCTTTGACGATAGGAAAACGGGCCAGTGATATTCATGCGCCAAATGTATAAGCCAAAATTTAGATTCATAATACAGAACCCACTGTGGGGAAAATGTATTAGTCTTTAGACCAGTGCAGAGTAAAAGTAGACAGATCTCTGCTGTGCCAGGTTAATCTCTGTGTCTGATCCTGGATGATTAATCTGGTGCAGGAAAAGACTGGTGAATCACACTTTGCCCATCCAATGAGTTAATCTAGGTTTTTGCACCACAATATTGAATGAAAGTGAAAAACCAGCACAAAATCCATTTCTTTATTCTTTAAAAGTTGACATAGCGCATCATATATACAGGTGCCCCATAAGTACAACGATCGATTTGTTTCAGCATATAGCCTTAGTCATGATCATGACTAAGGCTATAAGCCGAAACGCGTTGATGCGTGCTTGAAAAACGACAACAAAAGTCGCAGTGAAATCTCACAAAAACAACAAAAGTGCCAAAAATGAGAGAATTTAACTAGCAGAAAAAAAGATACATGTCACTCTTGGTAAACTTGCTTACATGTACCTTCTGAAGAGCATAGTGGGCTCTAAGACCCCCAAGTGGATGAGAAAGTATGCCATAGAAGGTGGCACTATGATAGATTTGATTACCCGATGGTAGATGACTATTTCCAACCTCCCAGTCCCGTCTCAGTGTATCTCAAGCTTCATTTCTTATATCTATGCATGGTCACATTTCTGTAAAATTAGTTTATAAGGCCCCTTCCACACTTGCGTTGCAGATCACGTCAGAGTCTGATCAGGGTGCGATCAGGGTTTGGTCAGTGAAAAACGCACATTTTGCATCAGAGTGCAATCAGTTTTCAGTCAGAGTTTGTTCAGTGTCTCAGTTTTTCACGTGCGTTTTTGATGCAATTTCAATGCGTTTTTCACGCGCAGAAAATGCGCGTGAAATGGACTCAGGACTGAGCTCTATCTTTTCTATGGCAATTGATGCGTGAAAAACGCATTGCACTTGCATTGCACTTGCAAGTGTCTCAGAGTGCAATGCGTTTTTGATGCATCTCCATAGACTTGTATGGTGCGTTTTTCACGCGCGTGACTTGCAAAAGTAGAGCATGTCGAGATTTAAACGCGCGTTAAAAAAAACGCGCGTGTGTGCGTGAAAAAAAATGCAAGTCTGAAAAGACCCATTGATTACAATGGGTCAGAGTGCAATGCAAGTTCTGCGCGTCAAAAGCACGCGCAGAAAACGCGCGTGAAAAACGCAAGTGTGAAAGGGGCCTTAGACATGCAAATGAACTTATGGTGCTCTGCGGAGCATCATCAGGCTTCACTGTAATATAATTTATGTTTGCCCCAGCGGCGTGCCAGCCGCATTCTCAAAGCCAATGAGATTTGAAAAGAGCCGATGACATCTCCGGCTCTCAGAACGCGGTTGGCATTATATTACAGTGGAGCCTGATGGTGCTCTGCAGAGCACCACAGGCTAATTTGCATATCTTATAAACTAATTTTTTACAGAAATGCGACCATGCAAAGATATAAGAAATGAAGCTTGTGACACTTGGGGACATGACAAGGAGGTATGTAATAGTCATTTACCATCGGGTAATCTGATCGTAGATTTCCTTTAATAATTGGCTCATTGCCTCCTTCTGAGGGGCGACCATTACATTGTTCCCAATAGCCCTTTCTCTAAACTTGCCCCAAATCTGCCTCGTTATAGACAGTAACATGCATATGGCCTGCATTACTGTGGGACACAATAGCAGGAAAGGTTCACTGCTTTTTAACATCTTTGGAGAAGGACTGAATGAATGGATTTAAATTTAAAGTAGATTTTTTTTTGCTTTCAGAAAGTGTCTACGGGATTCTGTACTGCATCCATTCATCGTCCTCACATTTCTACACACTTTTACGGAGTGAAAATTGCATTGGCTATAAACTGCGCCAGTAAATGGTGTGATGCCCCCTCCGTCCGATCTCTCGTTCCATCATGTCTTTTGATGCCCTATAAAGTTGAGGGTAGCGCTGTATTGTTTATTGTGTGCTCAGCCTCCTGTTTATTATCTTCTGTCAGGCTTGGGTAATGTGCACTGACCCACACACGGCACTGAGATCTGTGACACTTAGCTATATATTTCAGAATCCTGTTGAAAGTGAACGGTTTAATGTACGAGCTCCTCTAGTGAATGGATATGACTTACTGGGTCTTCAGAAGTTTCAGAAACTTAGAATTGTGCAGCTTTTTTCTTACTTGCTTCCTGAATTAGCCTTACTATAAGATTTTTATAGAAGCTATAGTGATCACTCTTATACCTTAGCCCGGCATGACCTCCGTGTTACAATTATACATACTGCCCAGAAGGTGAGTTACAGCTCCTGGATCAGTACCAATACTTGTAAAGGAAATCTACCATCAAATCCAGCATGATAAACCAGGGACACTTACTCAAAGATCCGGGCACTGTGACTGGTAATCTTCTTATATTTATTATTCCTTCTAAAATCGATTTTTACAATTATGCTAAAGAGGCAAAAGGCTGTGGGGGGTGTTACCAGAGTCCCTCAGTGCTGTTTTTTCACTGGCTGTTAAATTGTCTCCCACTCACCATGCTTTGTTGGCACATCCCCCTACCTCTGCCTGGTGTAATCTCATAGCAGCAGTGGATGATTCAGCACACAGTGGAAGAGGGAAATGTTCCTACACAACATAACTGCCTGTGAAGCTGCAGCATAGAGGAGATCTGGTAATGCCCCACAGAGCCCTATTGTCCCTGGTTTATCATGCATGATTTTGATTGTTGATTTCTATCGTATGTGGTTGCAACAGAAATTTGTACAGATCTATTAATCTACCATGTAGTAAAGGGTTTGTCCACTTTATACTTGTATAGGGAGTAGGAAGTGATACATGGTTTTAACGATGTTATAAGGAAGAAGTAGCAGCACTCACCAGCTCAAGTGTGAAATACATCTTCAATTCAAAGAGCAGCCATACAGCCATGCAACAGGTTCGTTTCATTATCTTCAACGCTTGAGAAAAAGCCGGTCAGCATGAAACGGCCCCATCACCATGAGTTACACCCTCCCTGAATGATGCACATTGTATTAAAGACATATTTCCCACTTGAACTGGTGAGTGCCGCTATTTCTTCCTTACAGTATGGATACACTGAGAATCTGAGATTCTTGCTGAGCAATACCTGCAGTGTTGGGCTGTGAGCACCATCTTTCTGGATTCCTTGTCATTATTGTCTCGTGAACTTTTAATACAGAGTTTTAAAGTGTTACAGACTTTAGGTTAGTCCTTAGAAAGGCACCACATGGGATGGACTTAAGATGGCATCAACCCACCTCATACATGATGGGGCACATTTACTTACATTGCCGCTGGAGTTCGCATTATGCAACAATAATGCACCGTGCAGCGATTTAATAATAATGGTATATCTAAGTGCTTGGGCGTGCAATACAATTTGAAAGTCAAATCCCGTGCTCAATCCGAATCAGTTGGACTGTCTGGCGGCAGCCCTCCAAAAAAGGATCACATGCGACACAATCCCAGTGCAGACACTTCTTAAATACCTGTCCAAGCCATTCAATCCCCGAAAACAGTGCACAGTCCGACAAAAGTGCTTGTGCAACCCTTAGTAAATGAAAGTCGACAACCCCTTTAATAGCTCAGTGAATGGTCGAACAGAGGTAACAAGGAGTTGAAAAAGGTTAATAACTTTTCTTGATCACATGGAGTTTTCAGAAAACCTAAGAAAAAATCTTTTACAGAGGATAACCAGGGAATTTAAAGATTTGGTAGTTCACTGGTATCTTTTTTCCCAATTCCTTTCTATAGGGCTGGGATTACAATAAGCGGGGCGTAACTTGAGGGGATGCAAAGGTTGCGATCGCACCTGGGTCCAAGAGGTTTAGGGGGCCCTTATGGTGTCACTTTCCCATATAAGAAGACTATTACTATAAACATTATAGTCAGGGGTCTGGCACAGACTTTGCACTGGGGCCCACCAGCTTCTAGTTACGCCTCTGACAATAAGTCATTAGGTTTAATGGGAGCAGGAATTTTGGGGCTGACTTTTGTCAGACTGTACACCTTTTTTGGGAATGCATCGCTTGCACAGATATTAAAGAAGTGTGTGCACTGGGATTTGTGGCGCAAAGTATGGGGTGTGTCGTCTGTCGGTTCGACTGATTCAGACTGAGCGTGAGATTCAACTTCCAAATTGTGTCGCAAGCCTAAGCACTTAGATGCCTCACTAAAAAGATGGTGAGCTCCGACGAACCTGAGCAGCAAAGCCACACATTTATGCTATTGGGCGCACAATCTTAGTAATTGCAGCACAGTGCAATATCGTCAGACAATACACTTTCTGTGAACTCCGGGGACGGGGTTAGTAAATGTGCCCTAGTGTCTTCACACTGCCTTTCAATGACTCTTTGATTTCCTTGAAAGTCATATCGTCATTGCATCATGGGGTCAAGTGCCTGGGGGGCTGGATACTTACTGCTGTGATGAAGATTCAGCTCCTTCAGTCACTGTATCTGCCAGAGGTTTGGAAATACAGGACAGCTTTTTATCTTTGAGGTGGCTGGATATTTTACAGCAGTAGGAATCCAGCACTCAGGTCACATGATGTTCTGCCTCACGAGATGGGGAGACCTGGCAGAATTATTTCAACCCTGGAACACCACACATAGAAAAAAGTTAGTTAGTATTCCCTAGAAATTACTTAAGAATTACAATTAATGCTCTTTCACAATAGAGACATCATTTTCTAAATTCTGATAAAGAGCACATTTGCATTTTAGAAGCTTCTGATAAAATACTACAACTCTCATTTGGAGCAGCAGGGAGGATCTGTAGAGCAATTGAATGCAGAGAGTTAAAAGGACAACATTGCAGGGAGAAATACGTCCAGTGCACTTAGAGAAGCTGCAATCCTGTGATATTGTCATGTCTGTGTCAACTTCTTCCCTGTTCCATGCTATTAGGTTCAGGAGACATTATGTTTTTCTGTTTTTTACACTCTAAACTGGGCTCTAGTGGCTGACCTGATTTCAGCTCGGGGCAGGGCTTCATTCACACTTGTTCTGAATGTTTTTCTGATTATCTTCTGGTACCTGACCTCTTGCTTAAACCTGTTACGATCCTTTGGAACTCGATTTTGTCATTGTTTGCTCCCGTAATTGCTGATCCAGTGATTGCTGATCCACACTATGTCGCTGCTGTTGACGTCATCAGCGGCGACACCGCCGCATCATAGTGTGCGCCCACCGGCAGGTCGCATGGACGCGAGAGAAGAGAGAAGAAAGATAAAAGAAGAGGAGCCGCCAGGAATAAACTGAAGATCGGGAGCCTCGCACTGAAGATCGGGACCCGCGCCAGCAATCCGGACACCGAAGGGTGATTATTAATTTATTTATTTTTTACTTGATTCATGTATAAGCCGAGGTGAGTTTTTTCAGCACATTTTTTGTGCTCTAAAACTTGGCTAATACACGAGTATATACGGTCAATAAAAAAAAAGTCAATAAAAAAAAACAACCTAATACTCGCCCGGATCCTAGACTTGGCACTCCTGATGGCTCCTCTTCTATCTTCTATCTTCTCTGGCCGTCAGATTGCATGGACATGACTCTGTCGGCTATTTCAGCAAAGATAAGAAAGAAGAGGAGCCGCCCTGAGGATCGGAAGCCACCCTGAGCATCGGGGGTGAGTATCTCCGGAGGATGAGTATTAAGTTTATGTGATTGGCATACAGGGGGCTGGCTGGCTGTATACTACAGAGAGCTGGCTGGCTGTATACTACAGGGGGCTGGCTGGCAGTGTACTACAGGGGGCTGGCTGCATACTACATGGTGCTGTCTGTATACTACAGGGGGCTGGCTGGCTGTTTACTCTCAGGGGCTGGTTGTTGCTACGGGAGCTGGCTGGCTTTATCTACATGTGGCTGGCTATATACATACAGGGGCGCTGGCTGGATCCTACGAGGGCTGGCTTGCTGGATACTACAGGAGTCTGGCTGGCTGTATGCTACCGGGGTTGGCTGTTTACTACATGGGGCTGGCTGGGCTGTATACTACAGGGGTCTGGCTGCAACTACATGGGCTGGTGTATACTACAGGGACTTTCTTATTTACCGGGAGCTGAATGGCTATATACTACATGGGGGCTGCTTTATCCTCCGGAATCTGGATGTATACTGCAGGGGGCTGGCTGTATACCGGGCCTGGCTGGCTGTATACTGCGGGGCCT
Source organism: Engystomops pustulosus (assembly GCA_019512145.1). Lineage (NCBI taxonomy): Eukaryota > Metazoa > Chordata > Amphibia > Anura > Leptodactylidae > Engystomops > Engystomops pustulosus. The sequence goes on from WNYA01002055.1 coordinate 11,562, forward strand.
GGCTGGCTGTATACTACAGGGGGCTGATGGCTGTATACTACAGGGGGCTGGTTGTATGCTACACGAGCTCTGGATGAATACTACAGAAGCTGGCTGGCTGTGTACAACAGGGGCTGGCTGTATCTACATGGTGCTGTCTGTATACTACAGGGGGCTGGCTATATTCTACAGGGAGCTAGCTGGCTGTATAATATAGGAGTCTGGCTGGCTGTATGCTACAGGGGGCTGGCAGTGTACTACATGGGGCTGGCTGGCTGTAACTACAGGGGTCTGGCTGCAACTACATGGTGCTGGCTGTATACTACAGTGGGCTTTCCTGTTATTACAGGGATGCTAATGGCTGTCTACTACATGGGCTGGCTTTTTACTCCAGGGAGCTGGCTGTATACTGCAGGGGCTGGCTGTATACTATAGGGGCCTGGCTGGCTGTATACGGCAGGGCTGTCTGTATACTACGGGGCTGGATGGCGTATACTACATTGGGGCTGCTTGTATGCTCCAGTGAGCTGTTGGCTGAATACTACAGAGAGCTCTGGCTGGATACTACAGGGCTGGCTGGCTGTGACAACAGGGGCTGGCTGTATACTACTGGTGCTGCTGTCTGTATACTACAGTGGCTGGCTGGCTGTATTCTCAGGGAGCTAGCTGGCGTATACACTTGGGGCTGGCTGGCTTTATCCTCCAGGGAGCTGGCTGTATAACTGCAGGGGGCTGGCCGGTTACTACCGTGGGGCCTGGCTGGCTGATGCAGGGCTGTCTTCTGTATCTACAGGGGCTGGATGGGCTGTATACTACCATGGGGCTGGTGTATGCTACAGCGAGCTGGCTGTATACTACTTGGGCTGGCTGCCTACTATATAGGGCTGGCTGACTGAATACTACAGAGAGCTGGCGGCTGTAATACTACAGTGGACTGCTTTATAATCCATGGTGCTGTCGTAACTACGGGGGGCTGGCGGCTGTATTCTACAGGGCTGGCTGGCTGTATACTACTGGGGCTGGTTGGCTTTATCTACAGGGAGCTGATGGATGGATCACAGGGGTCTGTGGCTGGCTGTATGCACAGGGCTGGCTGTTTTACTACATGGGGCTGGCTGCCTGTATATCAGGGTTCTGGCCTGCAACTACATGGTGCTGGCTGTATACTACAGCGAGCTGGCTGGCTGTATACTACATGGGTTTGCTGTATACTCACTGGGCTGGTTATATACAAGGCGGACCTGCTGCGTGCACTATAGAGGGCTTGTTGGCTGAATACTACGAGAGCTGCTGGCTGATACTACAGAGGTGGCTGTGTGACTAAAGGCTGTAGGGGCTGGCTGTATACTACAATGGGCTGGGCCTGTCATACACGGGCTGCTGGCTGTATTCTAAAGGGAGTCTGCGGCTGTAACTAACTCTGTGGGCTGGCTGGATTTTATACTACAGGGGGGCTGGCTGTTAATACTGCAAGGGGGCAGCAATGTCTTTATACAACTGGGGCTGCTGGGCTGTATACAATGGGGCTGGCATGGCTGTACTAGTACATTGGTTTGGGCCTGTATACTACAGGGGGCTTGCAATGTACTGCAGGGTAACTGCTGTTTACTATTACTACAGGGGGCTGCTGGCTTTATGCGCAGGTGGTTGTTCTGGCTGTATACTACGAAGGTGGCTGCTGTATACTACAGGGGGCTGGCTGTATATACATGGGGGCTGGCGTGTATACTGACAGTGGTGCTGGCTGTATGCTCACCCCTCGGCTTATACTCAAGTCACTATGTTTTCCCCAGTTTTGGTGGTAAAATTAGGGGTCCGGATGGCTTCCATACTTCGGTATATCTCTTCTAATCTATCATTCCTGAGTGCTGAAAAGGCCAATAATATATGATGTTTGTTAAACAAAAAGGATGCAGTCACTTGCGACAAATGACTTATTGGAAGCCAAATGTTCCTCCATCATTCATCAACCTAAAGGAGAAGTTTAAAGATTATACATTACGTCCCTTTGGTATGAATCTTATTTAAATATCAGCCGTGGCCTCTAGCACTGAGCAATCTATCGAGTCAGCACAACCGTCATAAGAGGCTAGGTGGATGTCTCGTTTTAGACTCTTAGGCTTTCTGAACGTGACGACGGAAATGAAAGCTAATTCATTACATTTTAATGCGGCAGATAACATTTGGCGTCAAGTAATCCGCTTTGTAAAATATACAATATTGTGTATAGGGCTATAAATACAACGGCATCAATGTCACATACAACCAAAGTTTGTATTTTGTCAATCAGAATGTCAAGAGACTTCATTTATTTACTATATCAGGCCCTAGAGATGTAATAATCCTATTCCTTCGTTGTCCATGATGAAGTATCGCTCTTTCCTCTGCTTTTCAAAACAAATAATGCTTCAAGATGGTGGTACATCTTTTGTTGGTCCCTTCTTAAAGGGTTTCTCCCATCGGGTATTCATTTCTGATTACAATTCATTTTGCCATATGAACAGATAAACATTTTGTTCAATTGATGTTATTAAAAAAATGTCCTGTGTGCAAGATGTTTCCTCTAAATTTTCACAATGTTGTCGGCTTAGAATGAGATAAGCTTCCCTCACATATCGACACCTCACGTTTGGCATTGGTGCCAGACTTGTGCTATTGAGCCCTGCCTGACCAGCATGGATTCCTCGCGTTCATTATTGACATAAGACATCTGTGGGACTGGAGTAGCTCCCTGGACATTTAATATGAAAACTTTGTTGCTTCCTTGTGCACTCACGTCCAGCAGTAGTGGCCGGTAACAACACACGGACTCTGTTTCCTAACTCATTTATGAGAAATTTCTTCACACATGACATGTTTTTTAAAATAACATTATTTGGAAGAAATGTTTTTATATGGCAAGATTAATGAAAACTGAATGTGACATGCCCAGACGAGAATACCCCTTTACAGAATTGCTCTTAAAGGTAAACCTGGTCAGCTTGCTCGTCTGTCATATTCTTTCTGTACATCAACTCACAATTTAGAGCACCCTCACAAGATTATATCCCAGCCTTCATCTTTTGATCCATACATCAACCATTGTACACTTATTTTTCTTTATTATGCAAATGAGCTTAGTCTCTTGAGTATAAAGTTGAGGTCCAAGAGACTTCTCCTCTACCTACCCATCCCCATCTCTTTCCCCCAGCTTCCTTTCTGCAGTGTACACCTAAGTGAAGCATTACACTTAGTAAGTTATTTAGCTTCTTTGCTGCTGGGAGCGACAACAGATAATACCAAGCGCTACAAAAGTACATGTAGATGAAGTACTCGGCTCCATTGCTCCTACGAAGGACTTCATCATGTCACTCCTCTTCTCCAGCGCAACTGAATCTCTGCGTCTCTCAAACCTGTAAGGGGCGGGGGTGGACAGTGACCCTTCTGCTCTTCTCACATGGAGCAGATCATCATGTGGTTCTGTCAATCAAGGACTGGGAGGCTTGGCTGTTTTGGGAGACCAAGATTAGTCATATTCAGCTTCAGGATAGATCAGCCTCTCCTTAATCTCTCAGCATTCAGTTGAGTAAGGAGGGAAAGCGAATGAATATCATATTTCTTATATACTATATCACAAAGTAATTCTTTCTCCACTAGTTGGATTGGGCAATAAAGAGTTTGTCAGGAAAAAACTATATATGTGGATAAAGAAGCTTTTAGATAATAAACACACTTATCCTCACCCTCTTTCCATGCTCCTGTTCAGCCACACGCCTGCTGATTAACCCCTGACTAGTGATTTCACTGTCTGGGCTGCTGTAAACACAAGGATGGCGTAATGAGTGATTGAGTGCGGCTGAAGCAACAATATAGTGAGTATATAGTTGTGAGTATAACTGTTTTATATTTTTAAGCCCTCCCCATATATATGAAATTCTTTTATTATTCTGGACAATCCCCATTTAAGATAAAAATTCTATAACGTAGTAGAAATTTTCACTTGCAGTCATATAGATGCCTATCCATAGTTAGGTCATTAATATGAGATTGATGGAGGGCAGCACACTTGTGAATCCCACCCAAGCTTTCTACACTAACACATATATTGCGTTGTCTTTCTGATACTTAGTTTGAGGTGGTATTTGGCGCGCATACGGCATCTGTAATATCTCTTGCACAGATGTGAGAAAAACGTAAATGTTACAATTATCACACACATGAAAGTTGTCCCTGAGTATACAGCAATAGTCTCGTAGGGAATCGAAGTCTCTTTCTTTTGTTCCATCTGGTAGGACTCATGCTCTAAGGTTAAATCTGGGATTGCTTGTAGAACAGCTTCTTTTTCCCAAGACTAATATGATGTCTGAGTTAATGGACTATTTATTAAGGCATTCCTTCAACACGCCAACGCTTTTTTGCTCACTACAACAAAACAAGTGACTTGCATATTTATATTTTACAAGATTGTCATAGGATTGGTTCGGTTAAGAAAGTATGGATTGTGCAACATTCAATGCCCCGAGGATAAGGTTTACAATGAGTTTTCTGTGGATTCCAGGGTCAAAGAGGAGCCAATCCTTTAAGTGAGATTGAATTTAACCTTAAAATGACCCATGATATGTTCACTGGACAGATATTAAAGGACATGTTCAGCACGGGGTTGAAAAAAGTGGGTACACTCCCTGCCTTGCAGTTGCTGAGTCCCTGGGTGTGAGTCCCACCCAGTCACCTCTGTAAAGTTTGTATGTTCTCTCTGTGTTTGTGTGGTTTCCTCTGGAACCCTCTTGTTTCCTCCCCACACCAAAACATCTGTAGGTGTTGGTTATACTGTGATTTCCTTGGGAACAGTACCAAATTGGATGCTTTGTCACATGAACAGGGACCAATTGTAGGCTATTCAATCAATAATTATTATTTATTATCTACCCTCAAACACCAACATGATAAACCATGGCACTTACTCATAGATCTGGCACGTGACTGTGGTAATCTTCCTATTTTTTATCCTATCTCTTCCTTTTAATTATTCTAATAGATCCTGAAGGGCCTCTGGTGGGCATTACCCGGTACTGGACTCCATGCTGTATTTCTCAGCTGTTACCCTGTGCACACACATCTCTCCTTCCCCTGCTCGATTTGGCCATTATTTCTCCCCGCCATCCCCACAAATTGCTTTCACTTACCTTTTTTTGCAGCCTAGGGTCTCAATTATCTTTTTTCCGTTGATGTGTTTTTTACAACCTATTTGTGCTTTTTTATAATGTTTACCCTCAGTCGCTCATATTTGTCATTACATTGTGCCTTTTTACAGATGAGGTGCTATGTTGCAATAACACGGCTATCCATGATCATGCTTTAGGAAGGCATGGATGGTTGCAACAAATTGGGGCCTTTTTTAAAATAAGGCACAACCTCATTGGACCAAGAGCCTAAATAATAAAGAAATGTTGATTCAACAGATAGATCTCACACCATGCGCGAAGACGAGAGTGGGGGAACTAAGATAAATGACCCCCAAGAGTTAGCTTGTGCCTTGTGTACTGAAGTTCAATTGAAGTCTAGATCCTTCTCATTATAGCCCTTGGGATTAGCCCAAAACCACACTGACCTAATTGCACGGTGGTCCTTTAACCCTTGTTTTTATACCAAATGTCAGGGTAAAATATAGGACGAAACACGAATGGGTCTTATTTTGCCACATGTGGCATACAGGGTGATTTTACAATGGAACCTTGTTTGTCTTGTAGTTTAATTTTCCTTTATCTTCCTTTCACTTAACAAGTATTGATTCTTTGAGCAAGTTTTTGCATTTTACATGTTTATCTGTTTAATGCACAGCTGGAACTTTCATCAACAAATAAAAGTAATTAGCACTCCAACTGGTCCACCTTGGCTTTAAAGCCATGAGATTCTCCTAAAACCGCTCATTACTCTCAATGGGGCTATGTCAATTAAGAGTCTCTGCTCTGCCTCGCTCCTGCTGTGGATCAGGAATCAATAGTATTAGAGGCACCATAGAATAATTCATGTTAATACCAGAGCTTTTAATGTCATCACTATTACATTTCAGACCACAACGGCTGTCAGCTTCTCTCTCTCCCGCAACGTTACTGTAATGAATAATAATGCTAGTTATCTTCCTAAAAAAAGATAAGATTGAAAAACTTTAAAAAGGTCGATCTTGTACTGTCTGTTTACTTAAGGCAACTAACCATCCGTACACTTTCGTTAGTGTTTATCCACCGCGGTCCTCGCGGTTTACCACTTTTTAACGTTTTTTTTTTTTTTAAGAGAGCAGGAGAGGCTTCCACGTTGCCGCGACCGTGCGCGCGCAACCATCTCCGCTATTTCCTAGTAGGGCCGTGCAACGATCGGCCCATCGCACGCCGAAGCCCTGTTCTGGTCTAGATTTACAAAGTGTTAAACCGCGATACCTTCGGTTTATAACGTTACGAAAGGAAAAAAAAAAAAAAAAGTACCGGCACCAGCTCCCCTGAGCTGGAGCGCGGTACTTACTCTCCCCGCCATTCTAATGGTAGGTTTCCTTTAAAGATGGGCTTCTGTACACAATTTACCGGTGGGTATTTTAACATTCTGATTTTTATTAATAAAATGGATCTGATCACGGAATTTCATCTTCCTCTGAAGAGATTTTTGGGGACATATATGATAACGTGACATGTATCCGGTTTAGTCCTCACAGCTTGGAAAGTCCGTCCCCACTTGGTTGAATTGTTTCCCAGCTGTAATTCTAAGCAACAACCACTTTTCAGATTTGAAAACTTATTTACTACGCCACTACAGAATTTCTCTTAATATAACTATTTCGTATTTGATGGTCAATTTTTTTCCCAACTCTTGGATGCTCAATGGTCTTGTTTTTTCCCCATCATTGGAAAACATTATTATCCATTGGAAGAACTAATATATACAATGCCAATAATCCATACAAGATCCTTTCCTGGTATGGTAGGTATAGAGATGATCTGTAATATATAAAGGACCTGTACAACAAATAAATATGTTCATTGACTATATTAACGAAACAATACTTTCAATCTTCATTTACTCATGCACAGGAAAATAATATCTCCTCCTGACGGGGTCATTCTAGTCTTGGGTCTACCCCTACCCCAGCAGTACAATATTACTACAACATAATAATTGATGGCTGCATTTCTTAGCTCGAAAAGCCACTTCTATAGGTCATAATTTTTACCTTCTGTGTCCGAAGTCACAGTAATTCATCCTCGGCTTAAGTCAGGCTCTATCCCTACATCGTGGAACTCAGACTGCACTATCTGGATGCCCATATATTTACCCCGAAAATTTGTTTCTTCTACACATACTAAACAATACATGTGGATATTTTATCTAGGATAACATTGCATAGCCGATATGTAAAAATTTTGGCCATGTGCCCACTTGCACTTCATATGTTGGCAGTACCAGTACCTTACTGTAAAAACTTTGAATATCCTGAACATATTCGAAGATGCAACTAAAAAGGATGATTTCCCATAGGCTAGTCCTGTCCCTCCTAGACATTTTTGAATTACAACCAGGTATTACTATTCTTACATATCAACAGATAGAGAAGGTTACGGCCCCGAAAAGAGGAGGAGGCATATAGGCAAGCTCCGTAATAGGGGATGTCCTGGATTCTAAATTGGATACCCTATACCTACAGTTCTAAACATAGAACGACACCATGTACTTGTATTGATTATATATAATATGTTTTTTTTCTAAACATCTTAATTCCCTTAACCTACGGTACTAAACCTTAGTTCACCTGCTTATGAAAGCACACTGCATACATTTGTGCATGCGTATTCCATGCTTACTCACACCCACGGATGTTTAAAATTTCTATTCAGTTACAGAACTTAGACCATGACTTAGGACTAAAATATGTAACTTCCGAAACGCGTAGTCCGTCTGTGCTTTATTTTTTATTTGTCACTACTACTTCCTTTTTCATATGTAACTTTCACCTTAAACATGATTGCGGATCCGCTCCTGCGCTTCTCAAACAACTTTATATTTAAAACAGTAAACAATCTTAAAATTAAAAAATGACTGTTGTTTTGATGTAGTACCCATTCTTTCTCTCTAAAATCCCCACCCCCTGCTGTGACATCATTGTCATCAGTAATAAATGTGTATAGATGCAGCTGTGCCTGAAACCTCTCTCATATTTTTTTTTTTTTTTTTTTTTTTTTTTTTTTTAAAAAAACGGAACCCCAAACACATGAATGGGTACCCTGACTACCATTTAGGGAGAGATATTTCGCACTATTGGTCGAAAAGTGTCTTGTATGGTTTCAGGACATGACACCCTCTCCACAAGGTTAAACAGATTTTGACCCTTCTCCAGTGGGACTGAACTCACATTCAACTGAAATTAAAAATAACCCAAAAAATCAAATAGCGTGCAAAAGAAAAAAAATATTCTCGACAGACAACAACAATAGAACCAAACAATCCCTATATGCAAATGGAGTTAGTTTATCATTCACTATGTCCCTTATTATAGCACATGTACATAGGACACACTTTCCACATGAACTGTCACTCTTCACACACATCATCACCATCACGTGTGCACACCATGTTTTCATATTTGTCAGGTTTAGCTTATGTTATTTTTCACTTCTCTCATTTCCTCTTATACCGACGTATAGTTTTGTTATTTATATTTTTTTTTTTTTTAATCATCTTATTACAGCATTACCCCGTGAATGCTGGATCTCCCTTTAACTTTTCCGCCTTCTTTGGAACCCCTAGGGCCCGGGAATTATGAAACCAGAATCTTACCCAAGACTATGGTCCTTCATAAACACTAATCGACCGGGGAAGAAGCCCAACAGACTAATGACGCGGAGGGGGGAGGGCCAAGGGAAAAAAGTCGATTGACAAAGTCATTCACCACAAAGGAAAAAAGCCGAGCGAGGGGGGAGGAAAGGACGAGGAAGAGAAACTGTCCCGTCCGGCACGCTTATTAACCTTGATGGCATTGTGGCGGCGGGGAAGCGGCCCGCGCGTATCAAAGTGGGTGTGGGGATGTATTATTTGTGGGAGGGCTGTTGTGTGGGGCATGTGCAAACAGGAAAGGCTGGGGTAGCACTTTGAGTGGGGAGGGGAGGATATGAGTGTGTGCTGGGCGTGGCCCGTGACGCTTTGCGGGTCCCCACAGTGGTAGGTGGTGAGGTAGGTGGGGATTCCGTTCGACTCAGTCGCGTGCTCACTCGGCTGGCTCTCATGCTCACGGCCCAAGTCCTCATAGCAACCGAAGTTACGTTCAGACGCCGAACTGCAAACCGGAATTGGACTTCAAGCGTGCCGGCGACAATCAAACCGGAAGTTGACGTAGAGAGTCCCCGACAAGCAAAGAAACCGGAAGTGACGTCAGTCGAATTCGCCAAGTCACACATGAATCATATATATGAAGAAAAAGGATCATTTGGTTGGGTAGCCATCTCCCCAAGTTGGTATCAAGCTACCCTTAGGAATCCTCAGAGCGCGGCGCGGCAGATACGTATCCGGGGATGGGGGAACGGACGTAGAATCGCGTTGGGGACGTTTTCTTTTTTCTCCTCCTTACAATTTCTTTCTCCCTCCCCTTACCTTGACGCTACAAACATTTCTCCGCCTTCTCCTCCTTAACAACAACACACATGGACACCCAAATTACTATACACAGCACAACATGGACTTTTGCTTGTGTATTTATCTATATATCACGAACAATTCCAATCTATAATAGATTCACCTTTTCCATTCAGCTAGATTTTTAATAACTTCCATTGTTGTTGTATTAGACGCTTACTACTAACCTATAATCTGCACTTTGTGTCCCATAGTTGGTTGCCAGACATTAGGGCAATTAGTGAGGAGGATTTAAAACTTTACTTACTTTATTACTCTCTCCTGCTTCTGTCTTCATTTTTTACAGAGCATAAGATTGGCAAAACCATTTTGGGAGTGCCTTTTAGGTGTTTTAGAGTATGCCAATACATTTCTATGTTTAAAAAGCTGATATTATGGTTGCAATCAATCATCTTGTAATCAACACGGAACACATAACATTCATGATGCTATGGTATGTATAGTACACCAAAAGACCAGCAGCATGCCAGAAATGTCCATAAATAAATGATCAGCCTCATGATCTTACCATCCATATGGCCTTCAAATATGATAGAAACCTTTGTACAAGTCTTGATATAGCGAGAAGTAAGTCCGGTTTTCCACTGTATGAGTGAACTATTGAAAGAGGTTATGTATGACGCTTTATGACGACATCAGCAGTCACTGACTGATTGCATTAAAGGGCATGTCAGGGATAGCACCTTATCTTCTCCCAGTCAAATGCTTCAGAATAAAAAGTATAAAACGTGAGGAATCTCAGTGGCTTGTAGGGTTTTTAATGAATCCCCACTAATGGAAAAAAAGACATTATATGCTAAAATTTCCTCCAAACTGCACTGTTAATAAGTATGAAAATGGTGTGTAATGTTAGGTATGTTGTTTTTGTTGTGTAATTTATGTATTTATAATTTTGAAAATTAAAAAGCACCCACTTTAGTATGTAAGGTAGTTTTTTCATTAGTGGCTGAGCATTAAAAACCCTTTAAGCCACTGAGATTCCTTACGTTTTATACTTCCGAAACATTTGCTTAAGAAAAGATAAGGTGCTAACCCTGACCACACCTTTAATCAGTCAGTGGCTTATGACGTCATCATAAAGCATCATACATAACCACTATAAGTAGTTCACTTAAACAGGACTTACATAGAGACTAACTTCTCGCTATACCAAGACTTGTACAAAGGTCATATTCAGAGGCCATAGGTAGGGTAAGATATAATAGATCTCTGCTTGCTGTCATGCTACAGGAAGCTATATTGTTTACTTCCTGTGGATAAAAATCGGTCCATGATCATGTTATATCACAAAGATTCCCATCTCGTTTTATCACACAGCTCTGATTACCTTCCGTGATTGCTGTCATTCTACAGGAAGTTGCATTGTTTACTTCCTGTGGATAAAAATCGGTTCATGATCATGTGATGTCACAAAGGTTCCTGGCTCGTTTCATCACACAGCTCTGATTACTCTCTGTGATACTAATGATTTCATGAAAGTGGACAACCCATATGCCTACTTTTTTCTTCGTACCCCGTCCAGCCCCACCTAACACCGTCCCTTTGCACAATGATTGACCTCCCTTCTGAAAACCAGGTTCATAAAGCTGAAATAGGATGAACCAGCAAGAACCTTATTTTCAGAAATATAAAATGCAGAATTTATAAAAAAAACAGGAAAAGTATGTCTAGGAAGACGTACCTCTACAGGAAGATCCTTCATCAACAGTGACTAGAAGAAGACTATTGTGTCGTATGTCAGTTCCCACATTTATGTGTCCTTTAGAAATCTCTCCTATGACGGGCAGGTCCATTCCGTCTGCACTGCTATATTGCAGTCCTGCCCTTTGCAGGAGATAAGAAAGGTAATGTTTGCATCAATTACATTTTATGTGGAGATAGGGTATGAACAGCTTGCTTAGTTTTATCCGTGGCAGTTTTAAAATGTCATTGTAAATATGCTGCCAATCTCACGTAGAGGAGCGAGCAGTTGGTGGTCATTTATGAGCGAGGAGCCATTTGTTTGATATCCAGACTTTGCCCGTAACGAGCCGCATTTACATAATGTTTTGTGTAAATAAGATAATACCGTGTCTGAACAGTGTCACCACCGGGGCATTAAGTGTGACACAAATGTGTTTCATGAATAAAATGATAAGTATCAATCAACACTGGAACCTCAGGTACAATGAGGCACAAATGAAGCCAAAATAGAAAAAAAGAATAAGATAAAAGTAACTTTAATAACAATTGTAACCTTTACTTACACCGCTCTAAGGTGTCCCCTAGAGATTTTCAATCTGTTCAAGCAAAATGACAAAGTGATAAAAAATTATAAATATCTACAGGCAACGAATCGAATGTCAGAAAAGATATAGAGCAATTTTCGACAGTTCCTTGGAGTTGGCCATCAACAAATGCTCTATGGTGATCTAAAGACCTTTGACGATAGGAAAACGGGCCAGTGATATTCATGCGCCAAATGTATAAGCCAAAATTTAGATTCATAATACAGAACCCACTGTGGGGAAAATGTATTAGTCTTTAGACCAGTGCAGAGTAAAAGTAGACAGATCTCTGCTGTGCCAGGTTAATCTCTGTGTCTGATCCTGGATGATTAATCTGGTGCAGGAAAAGACTGGTGAATCACACTTTGCCCATCCAATGAGTTAATCTAGGTTTTTGCACCACAATATTGAATGAAAGTGAAAAACCAGCACAAAATCCATTTCTTTATTCTTTAAAAGTTGACATAGCGCATCATATATACAGGTGCCCCATAAGTACAACGATCGATTTGTTTCAGCATATAGCCTTAGTCATGATCATGACTAAGGCTATAAGCCGAAACGCGTTGATGCGTGCTTGAAAAACGACAACAAAAGTCGCAGTGAAATCTCACAAAAACAACAAAAGTGCCAAAAATGAGAGAATTTAACTAGCAGAAAAAAAGATACATGTCACTCTTGGTAAACTTGCTTACATGTACCTTCTGAAGAGCATAGTGGGCTCTAAGACCCCCAAGTGGATGAGAAAGTATGCCATAGAAGGTGGCACTATGATAGATTTGATTACCCGATGGTAGATGACTATTTCCAACCTCCCAGTCCCGTCTCAGTGTATCTCAAGCTTCATTTCTTATATCTATGCATGGTCACATTTCTGTAAAATTAGTTTATAAGGCCCCTTCCACACTTGCGTTGCAGATCACGTCAGAGTCTGATCAGGGTGCGATCAGGGTTTGGTCAGTGAAAAACGCACATTTTGCATCAGAGTGCAATCAGTTTTCAGTCAGAGTTTGTTCAGTGTCTCAGTTTTTCACGTGCGTTTTTGATGCAATTTCAATGCGTTTTTCACGCGCAGAAAATGCGCGTGAAATGGACTCAGGACTGAGCTCTATCTTTTCTATGGCAATTGATGCGTGAAAAACGCATTGCACTTGCATTGCACTTGCAAGTGTCTCAGAGTGCAATGCGTTTTTGATGCATCTCCATAGACTTGTATGGTGCGTTTTTCACGCGCGTGACTTGCAAAAGTAGAGCATGTCGAGATTTAAACGCGCGTTAAAAAAAACGCGCGTGTGTGCGTGAAAAAAAATGCAAGTCTGAAAAGACCCATTGATTACAATGGGTCAGAGTGCAATGCAAGTTCTGCGCGTCAAAAGCACGCGCAGAAAACGCGCGTGAAAAACGCAAGTGTGAAAGGGGCCTTAGACATGCAAATGAACTTATGGTGCTCTGCGGAGCATCATCAGGCTTCACTGTAATATAATTTATGTTTGCCCCAGCGGCGTGCCAGCCGCATTCTCAAAGCCAATGAGATTTGAAAAGAGCCGATGACATCTCCGGCTCTCAGAACGCGGTTGGCATTATATTACAGTGGAGCCTGATGGTGCTCTGCAGAGCACCACAGGCTAATTTGCATATCTTATAAACTAATTTTTTACAGAAATGCGACCATGCAAAGATATAAGAAATGAAGCTTGTGACACTTGGGGACATGACAAGGAGGTATGTAATAGTCATTTACCATCGGGTAATCTGATCGTAGATTTCCTTTAATAATTGGCTCATTGCCTCCTTCTGAGGGGCGACCATTACATTGTTCCCAATAGCCCTTTCTCTAAACTTGCCCCAAATCTGCCTCGTTATAGACAGTAACATGCATATGGCCTGCATTACTGTGGGACACAATAGCAGGAAAGGTTCACTGCTTTTTAACATCTTTGGAGAAGGACTGAATGAATGGATTTAAATTTAAAGTAGATTTTTTTTTGCTTTCAGAAAGTGTCTACGGGATTCTGTACTGCATCCATTCATCGTCCTCACATTTCTACACACTTTTACGGAGTGAAAATTGCATTGGCTATAAACTGCGCCAGTAAATGGTGTGATGCCCCCTCCGTCCGATCTCTCGTTCCATCATGTCTTTTGATGCCCTATAAAGTTGAGGGTAGCGCTGTATTGTTTATTGTGTGCTCAGCCTCCTGTTTATTATCTTCTGTCAGGCTTGGGTAATGTGCACTGACCCACACACGGCACTGAGATCTGTGACACTTAGCTATATATTTCAGAATCCTGTTGAAAGTGAACGGTTTAATGTACGAGCTCCTCTAGTGAATGGATATGACTTACTGGGTCTTCAGAAGTTTCAGAAACTTAGAATTGTGCAGCTTTTTTCTTACTTGCTTCCTGAATTAGCCTTACTATAAGATTTTTATAGAAGCTATAGTGATCACTCTTATACCTTAGCCCGGCATGACCTCCGTGTTACAATTATACATACTGCCCAGAAGGTGAGTTACAGCTCCTGGATCAGTACCAATACTTGTAAAGGAAATCTACCATCAAATCCAGCATGATAAACCAGGGACACTTACTCAAAGATCCGGGCACTGTGACTGGTAATCTTCTTATATTTATTATTCCTTCTAAAATCGATTTTTACAATTATGCTAAAGAGGCAAAAGGCTGTGGGGGGTGTTACCAGAGTCCCTCAGTGCTGTTTTTTCACTGGCTGTTAAATTGTCTCCCACTCACCATGCTTTGTTGGCACATCCCCCTACCTCTGCCTGGTGTAATCTCATAGCAGCAGTGGATGATTCAGCACACAGTGGAAGAGGGAAATGTTCCTACACAACATAACTGCCTGTGAAGCTGCAGCATAGAGGAGATCTGGTAATGCCCCACAGAGCCCTATTGTCCCTGGTTTATCATGCATGATTTTGATTGTTGATTTCTATCGTATGTGGTTGCAACAGAAATTTGTACAGATCTATTAATCTACCATGTAGTAAAGGGTTTGTCCACTTTATACTTGTATAGGGAGTAGGAAGTGATACATGGTTTTAACGATGTTATAAGGAAGAAGTAGCAGCACTCACCAGCTCAAGTGTGAAATACATCTTCAATTCAAAGAGCAGCCATACAGCCATGCAACAGGTTCGTTTCATTATCTTCAACGCTTGAGAAAAAGCCGGTCAGCATGAAACGGCCCCATCACCATGAGTTACACCCTCCCTGAATGATGCACATTGTATTAAAGACATATTTCCCACTTGAACTGGTGAGTGCCGCTATTTCTTCCTTACAGTATGGATACACTGAGAATCTGAGATTCTTGCTGAGCAATACCTGCAGTGTTGGGCTGTGAGCACCATCTTTCTGGATTCCTTGTCATTATTGTCTCGTGAACTTTTAATACAGAGTTTTAAAGTGTTACAGACTTTAGGTTAGTCCTTAGAAAGGCACCACATGGGATGGACTTAAGATGGCATCAACCCACCTCATACATGATGGGGCACATTTACTTACATTGCCGCTGGAGTTCGCATTATGCAACAATAATGCACCGTGCAGCGATTTAATAATAATGGTATATCTAAGTGCTTGGGCGTGCAATACAATTTGAAAGTCAAATCCCGTGCTCAATCCGAATCAGTTGGACTGTCTGGCGGCAGCCCTCCAAAAAAGGATCACATGCGACACAATCCCAGTGCAGACACTTCTTAAATACCTGTCCAAGCCATTCAATCCCCGAAAACAGTGCACAGTCCGACAAAAGTGCTTGTGCAACCCTTAGTAAATGAAAGTCGACAACCCCTTTAATAGCTCAGTGAATGGTCGAACAGAGGTAACAAGGAGTTGAAAAAGGTTAATAACTTTTCTTGATCACATGGAGTTTTCAGAAAACCTAAGAAAAAATCTTTTACAGAGGATAACCAGGGAATTTAAAGATTTGGTAGTTCACTGGTATCTTTTTTCCCAATTCCTTTCTATAGGGCTGGGATTACAATAAGCGGGGCGTAACTTGAGGGGATGCAAAGGTTGCGATCGCACCTGGGTCCAAGAGGTTTAGGGGGCCCTTATGGTGTCACTTTCCCATATAAGAAGACTATTACTATAAACATTATAGTCAGGGGTCTGGCACAGACTTTGCACTGGGGCCCACCAGCTTCTAGTTACGCCTCTGACAATAAGTCATTAGGTTTAATGGGAGCAGGAATTTTGGGGCTGACTTTTGTCAGACTGTACACCTTTTTTGGGAATGCATCGCTTGCACAGATATTAAAGAAGTGTGTGCACTGGGATTTGTGGCGCAAAGTATGGGGTGTGTCGTCTGTCGGTTCGACTGATTCAGACTGAGCGTGAGATTCAACTTCCAAATTGTGTCGCAAGCCTAAGCACTTAGATGCCTCACTAAAAAGATGGTGAGCTCCGACGAACCTGAGCAGCAAAGCCACACATTTATGCTATTGGGCGCACAATCTTAGTAATTGCAGCACAGTGCAATATCGTCAGACAATACACTTTCTGTGAACTCCGGGGACGGGGTTAGTAAATGTGCCCTAGTGTCTTCACACTGCCTTTCAATGACTCTTTGATTTCCTTGAAAGTCATATCGTCATTGCATCATGGGGTCAAGTGCCTGGGGGGCTGGATACTTACTGCTGTGATGAAGATTCAGCTCCTTCAGTCACTGTATCTGCCAGAGGTTTGGAAATACAGGACAGCTTTTTATCTTTGAGGTGGCTGGATATTTTACAGCAGTAGGAATCCAGCACTCAGGTCACATGATGTTCTGCCTCACGAGATGGGGAGACCTGGCAGAATTATTTCAACCCTGGAACACCACACATAGAAAAAAGTTAGTTAGTATTCCCTAGAAATTACTTAAGAATTACAATTAATGCTCTTTCAC
The DNA here is from genome assembly GCA_019512145.1 of Engystomops pustulosus. NCBI lineage: Eukaryota > Metazoa > Chordata > Amphibia > Anura > Leptodactylidae > Engystomops > Engystomops pustulosus. The sequence goes on from WNYA01002055.1 coordinate 28,371, forward strand.
AATAGAGACATCATTTTCTAAATTCTGATAAAGAGCACATTTGCATTTTAGAAGCTTCTGATAAAATACTACAACTCTCATTTGGAGCAGCAGGGAGGATCTGTAGAGCAATTGAATGCAGAGAGTTAAAAGGACAACATTGCAGGGAGAAATACGTCCAGTGCACTTAGAGAAGCTGCAATCCTGTGATATTGTCATGTCTGTGTCAACTTCTTCCCTGTTCCATGCTATTAGGTTCAGGAGACATTATGTTTTTCTGTTTTTTACACTCTAAACTGGGCTCTAGTGGCTGACCTGATTTCAGCTCGGGGCAGGGCTTCATTCACACTTGTTCTGAATGTTTTTCTGATTATCTTCTGGTACCTGACCTCTTGCTTAAACCTGTTACGATCCTTTGGAACTCGATTTTGTCATTGTTTGCTCCCGTAATTGCTGATCCAGTGATTGCTGATCCACACTATGTCGCTGCTGTTGACGTCATCAGCGGCGACACCGCCGCATCATAGTGTGCGCCCACCGGCAGGTCGCATGGACGCGAGAGAAGAGAGAAGAAAGATAAAAGAAGAGGAGCCGCCAGGAATAAACTGAAGATCGGGAGCCTCGCACTGAAGATCGGGACCCGCGCCAGCAATCCGGACACCGAAGGGTGATTATTAATTTATTTATTTTTTACTTGATTCATGTATAAGCCGAGGTGAGTTTTTTCAGCACATTTTTTGTGCTCTAAAACTTGGCTAATACACGAGTATATACGGTCAATAAAAAAAAAGTCAATAAAAAAAAACAACCTAATACTCGCCCGGATCCTAGACTTGGCACTCCTGATGGCTCCTCTTCTATCTTCTATCTTCTCTGGCCGTCAGATTGCATGGACATGACTCTGTCGGCTATTTCAGCAAAGATAAGAAAGAAGAGGAGCCGCCCTGAGGATCGGAAGCCACCCTGAGCATCGGGGGTGAGTATCTCCGGAGGATGAGTATTAAGTTTATGTGATTGGCATACAGGGGGCTGGCTGGCTGTATACTACAGAGAGCTGGCTGGCTGTATACTACAGGGGGCTGGCTGGCTGTGTACTACAGGGGGCTGGCTGCATACTACATGGTGCTGTCTGTATACTACAGGGGGCTGGCTGGCTGTATACTTCATGGGGCTGGTTGTATGCTACAGGGAGCTGGCTGGCTTTATACTACATGGGGCTGGCTATATACTACAGGGGGCTGGCTGGCTGGATACTACAGAGGGCTGGCTGGCTGGATACTACAGGAGTCTGGCTGGCTGTATGCTACAGGGGGTTGGCTGTGTACTACATGGGGCTGGCTGGCTGTATACTACAGGGGTCTGGCTGCAAACTACATGGTGCTGGCTGTATACTACAGGGGACTTTCTGTATATTACAGGGAGCTGAATGGCTATATACTACATGGGGCTGGCTGGCTTTATACTCCAGGGAGCTGGCTGTATACTGCAGGGGGCTGGCTGTATACTACAGGGGCCTGGCTGGCTGTATACTGCAGGGGCCTGGCTGGCTGTATACTACAGGGGGCTGGATGGCTGTATACTACATGGGGCTGGTTGTATGCTACAGCGAGCTGCTTGGATGAATACTACAGAGAGCTGGCTGGCTGTGTACAACAGGGGGCTGGCTGTATACTACATGGTGCTGTCTGTATACTACAGGGGGCTGGCTATATTCTACAGGGAGCTAGCTGGCTGTATAATATAGGAGTTCTGGCGGCTGTATGCTATAGGGGGCTGGCGAGTGTACTACTGGGGCTGGCTGGGGTTTTCTGTACACAGGGGTCTGGCTGCAACTACATGGTGCTGGCTGTATACTACAGGGGGCTTTCTGTTAATTACAGGGAGCTGATTGGCTGTCTACTACATGGGGCTGGCTTTATACTCAGGGAGCTGGCTGTATACTGCAGGGCTGCTGTATACTATAGGGGCCTGGCTGGCTGTATACTGGCAGGGGGGCTGTCTTAACTACGGGGCTGGATGGCGTATACTACAGGGGCTCTTGTATGCTACAGTGAGCTGTTGGCTGATACTACGAGAGCTGGCTGGCTGTATGACTCAGGCTATGCTGGCTGTGCAACAGGGTCTGGCTGATACTACATGGTGCTGCTGTCTGTATACTCCAGGCGGCTGGCTGGCCTGGTATTCTACAAGGGAGCTATCTGGCGTATACTACTTGGGGCTGGCTGGCTTTATACTCCAGGGAGCTGGCTGTATACACTGCAGGGGGCTGGCTGGTATACTACCATGTGCCCTGGCTGGCTGTATATGCAGGGGCTGTCTGTACTGTATACTACAGGGGCTGGATGGCTGTTACTACATGGGCTGGTTTTATGCTACAGCGGCTGGCTGTATACTATGGGGCTGGCTGCCACTATTAAGGGCTGGCTGGCTGAATACTACAGGCGCTGGCTGGCTGTAATACAGTGGACTGGGCTTTATAATACATGGTGCTGTCTTATCACAGGGCTGGCTGGCTGTATTCTACAGGAGCTGGCTGGCTGTATACTACGTGTGGCTGGCTGGCTTTATCTACAGAGGTGATGGATGGATACACAGGGGTCTTGGCTGGCTGTATGCTACAGGGCTGGCTGTTTACGTACATGGGGCTGGCTGGCTGATATACCAGGGTTCTGGCCTGCAACTACATGGTGCATGCTGTATACTACAGCGAGCTGGCTGGCTGTATACTACATGGGTTTGCTGTATACTACGGCGGTTCATACTAAGGGGACTGGCTGGCTGCCTACTATAGAGGGCTGGTTGGCTGAATACTACGATGAGCTGCTGGCTGATATACTACAGAGGGGCTTGGCTGGCTGTGAAAAAGGGGGTGGCTGTAACAAGCTGGCTGTATACACATGGGCTGGCCTGCATACTAAGGGGTGTGCGATTCTAAAGGGAGTCTGCGGCTGTTACTCTACTTGGGGCTGGCTGAGATTTTATACTACAGGGGGGGCTGGCTGTAATACTGCAGGGGGAGCCAATGTCTTTATACAACTGGGCTGCTGGGCTGTATACAATGGGGGCTGGCAGTGCTGTTAGGTACATGTGTTTGGGCCTGTATACTACAGGTGGGCTTGCAATGTACTGCAGGGTACTGTCTGTTTACTATTCCTACATGGGGGGCTGCTGCTTATGCGCAGGTGTGTTGTTCTGGCTGTATACTACGAAGGTGGCTGCGTATACTACAGGGGGGCTGGCTGTAATATACATGGGGGCGTTGCGGTTATACACAGTGGGGCTGGCTGTATGCTCACACCCTCGGCTTATACTCAAGTCACTATGTTTTCCCGTTTTGGTGGTAAATTAGGGGTCCGGATGGCTTACTCCGATATATCTGGTATCTTCTATCTATATCCTGAAGTGCTGAAAAGGCCAATAATACTATGAATGTTTGTTAAACAAAAAAGATGCGTCACTTGCACATGGACATTATTGAAGCCAAATGTTCCCTCATCATTCATGCAAACATGAAAGGAGAAAGTTTAACAGATTATACTTGTCCCTTGTTTATGAAATCTTATTAATAATCAGCCGTGGCCTCTAGCACTGAGCAATCTCGATCAGCACAACCGTCAAATAAGAGGCTAGGTGATGTCTCGTTATTAGAACCCTTAGCTTCTAGACGTGACGACTGAACAGAAATGCTAATTATACATTTTAATGGCAGATAACAGTTGGCGTCAGAATCCGCTTTGTAAAATATACAATATTGTGTATAGGGCATATAAATACACGTGCATTGTCACATACAACCAAGTTTGTATTTTGTCAATCAGAATTCAAGAGACTTCATTTATTTACTATATAGCCGCTAGAAATGTAATAAATACCGTATTCCTATCGTGGTCTGATATCGAGAGTATCGCCTTTCCTTCCTGCTGTTTTCAAACAAATAACTCAAGGAGTGGTACATCTTTGTTGGTCCCTTCTTAAAAGGGTTCTCCCATCTGGGTAATTCATTTTTGAATTAAATTCATTTTGCCATATGAAAATAGAACATTTTTCAATTGATTTATTAAAAAAATGTTCCTGTGTGAAGATTGTTTCCTCTAAATTTTGCCAATGTTGTCGCTTAGAAATTAGATAAGCTTCCTCGAATACGACACCTCACGTTTGGCATTGGTGGCCAGACTTGTGCTATTGAGCCCTGCCTGACCCAGCAATGGATTCCTCAGCGTTCATTATTACATACAGCTCGTGTGGGACTGGAGTAGCTCCCTTGGGACATTTAATATGAAGAAACTTTTTGCTTCCTTGTGCATCACTCCAGCATAGGTGGCCGTAAACCACGACACCGTCTGTTTCTAACTCATTTATTAGGAAATTTTCTTCACAACATGACATGTTTTTTAAAATAACATGTATTTGGAGAAATGTTTTTATATGGCAAGAATAATGAAACTGAATGTGAATGCCCAGACGAAATACCCCTTTAACGAATGTGCTCTGTAAAGTGAAACCTGTCAGCTTGCTCTCTGTCAATTATCTGTCTGTACAATCAACTCACATTTAGAGCACCCTCAACAAGATTATGATCCCAGCCTTCATCTTTTTGATCCATACATCAACCATTGTAACACTTATTTTTCTTTATATGCAAATGAGCTATGCTCTTGGTTGATAAAGTTGAGGTCGCAAGAACTTCTCTCTACCAACCCATGCCCCATCTCTTTCCCCCAAGCTTCACTTTCTGCAGTGTACCAGAAGTGAAGCATTACTTAGTAAGTTATTTAGCGTTTTTTGGCTGCTGGGAGACAGACACGATAATACCAAGCGCTACACAAAGTACATTAGATGAAGTACTGGCCTCCATTGCTCCTACAGAGGCCTTCTCATTCCTCCCTCTTCTCTGCGCGCAACTGAATCTCTGCTCTCTCAAACCCTGTAAGGGTGGCGGGGGGCACAGTGCGACCTTCTGCTCTTCTCACAATGGAGCAGATCATCATGTGGCTGTCAATCAAGGACTGGGAGGCTTGGCTTTTTTGGAGGAGCAAGATTAGTCTTTCACTTCATGGAAGATCAGCCTCTCCTTATCGTCTCAGCATTCAGTTGAGTGTAACGAGGGAAAGCTGAATGAATATCATATTTCTTATGATACTGATATACAAAGTATGTTCTTGTCTCCACTCAGTTGGATTAGGCAAATAAAGAGTTTGTCAGGAATAAAATCTAATATGTGGACAATAACTTTTAGATAATATACACACTTATCCTCACCCTCTTCCATGCTCCTGTCTTCAGCCCACACGCCTGCTGATTAACCCCTGACTAGTGATGTCCTGTCACTGCTGGCTGCTGTAATACACAAGGATGGCGTATGATGTGATGTTGCGGCTGAAGCAACAAATTATGAGTGAGTATATAGTTGTAGTATAACTGTTTTATATTTTTAAGGCACCCTCCTATATATAGAATTCTTTTATTATTCTTGGACATCCCCATTAAGATAAAAAAGTCATTACTCTTACAGGGGTCTGGCTGCAAACTACATGGTGCTGGCTGTATACTACAGGGGGCTTTCTGTATATTACAGGGAGCTGAATGGCTGTATACTACATGGGGCTGGCTTTATACTCCAGGGAGCTGGCTGTATACTGCAGGGGGCTGGCTGTATACTATAGGGGCCTGGCTGGCTGTCATACTGGCAGTGGGCGTCTGTATACTAAGGGGGGTGGATGGCTGTATACTACACTTGGGGTGCTTGTATGCTACCAGGTGAGCTGTGTGGCTGAATACACAGAGAGCGTTGGCTGTGATACTACAGGGGGTCTGGCTGGCTGTGTACAACAGGGCTGGTGTAATACTAAACTGTGTGCTGTCTGTATACTACAGGGGTCTGGCTGGCTGTATTACTAGGGAAGCTAGCTGGCTGTATACACTTGGGGCTGGCTGGCTTTTATCTCCAGGGAGACTGGCTGTATAACTGCAGGGGGGCTGGCTGTATACCGTGGGGACCTGGCTGTCTGGATCGCAGGGCTGTCTCTGTCTACGCTGGATCCGGGCTGACTGACCTAGCATGGGGTGGTGTATGACTACAGCGAGCTGGCTTATACTACTTGGGCTGGTGCTACTATAAGGGCTGGCTGACTAATACTACAGAGAGCGGGAGGCTGTAATACTACAGGGACTGCTTTATAATCCATGGTGCTGTACGGTATACACAGGGGGCTGGGGCTTGTATTCTACAGGGTGGCTGGCCTGTATACTACTTGGGGCTGGCATTGGCGTTATATCTACAGGGAGCTGATGGATGGAATCACAGGGTCTGCGCTGGCTGTATTGCGACAGGGGATGGACTGTTTACACTGGGCGCGGCTGCTTGTATAACTACAGGGTACTGCTGCAACTACATGGTGCTGGCTGTATACTACAGCGAGCTGGCTGGCTGTATACTACATGGGTTTGCTGTATACTCATGGGCTGGTTATATACAAGGCGGACCTGCTGCGTGCACTATAGAGGGCTGGTTGGCCTGAATACTACGAGAGCTGGCTGGCTGTAATACTCAGAGGCTGGCTGTGTGCAGGCTGAAGGGGGCTGGCTGTATACTACATGGGCTGGCCTGTCATACTACAGGGCTGCTGGCTGTATTCTAAAGGAGTCTGCGGCTGTACTACTTACGGGGCTGGCTGGATTTATACTACAGGGGGCTGGCTGTTAATACTGCAAGGGGGCAGCCAATGTCTTTATACAACTGGTGGCTTGGCTGGCTGTATACAACATGGGGGCTGGCATGGCTGTAGCTAGTACATTGTTTGGGCTGTATACTACAGGGGGCTTGCAATGTACTGCAGGTAACTGTCTGTTTACTATTTACTACATGGGGGCTGCTGGCTGTATGCGCAGGTGGTTTTTCTGGCTGTATACTACGAAGGTGGCTGGCTGTATACTACAGGGGGGCTGGCTGTATACTACATGGGGGCGGGCGTGTATACACATGGGGTCTGGCTGTATGACTCCCCTCGGCTTATACTCAAGTCACTATGTTTTCCCGTTTTGGTGGTAAAATTAGGGTCCGGATGGCTTTCCATACTCGGTAATATCTGTCTAATCTTATCTATTCCTGCAAGTGCTGAAAAGGCCAATAATACTATGATTGTTTGTTAAACAAAAAGATGCAGTCACTTGTCAAATGACTTATTGAAGCCAAAACTGTTCCTCATCATTCATGCAACTAAAGGAGAAGTTTAAAGATTATACATTAGTCCCTTTTGGTATGAATAGCTTATTTAATATCAGCCGTGGCCTCTAGCACTGAGCAAATCTACGATCAGCACAACCGTACATAAGAGGTAGGGATGTCACTCGATTACTTAGACTCCTTAGCTTCTACGTGACGACGTGAAATAAGCTAAATACATTTTATGCAGATAAATTGGCGTCAAGAATCCGTTTGTAAAATATACAAGTATTGTGTATAGGGCATATAAATACAACGTAATGTCACATACAACCAACGTTTGTATTTTGTCAATCAGAATGTCAAGAGACTTCATTTCGTTACTTATATCAGGCCTAGAATGAGTAATAAATACCTATTCCTATCGTTGTCTGAGAGATTATCGCCTTTCCTCTGCTTTCAAACAAAATAACTTCAAGATGGTGGTACATCTTTTGTTGGTCCCTTCTTAAAAGGGTCTCCCCATCTGGGTTAATTCATTTCTGATTAATTCATTTGCCATATGAAAGAATGCATTTTGTTCAATTGATTTTATTAAAAAAATGTCCTGTGTGAAGATATTTCCTCTAAATCTTTCCAATGTTGTCGCTTAGATGTAGATAAGCGTTCCCTCACATACGCACACCTCACTTTGGCATTGGTGCCAGACTGTGCTATTGAGCCCTGCCTGACCCAGCATGGATTCCTCAGCGTTCATTATTACAACAGCATCGTGTGGGACCTGGAGAGCTCCTGGGACATTTAATATGAGAAACTTTGTTGCTAATCCTTGTGCAATCACGTCCAGCATAGGTGGCCGTAACCAACACCGGCGTTGTTTCCTAACTCATTATAGAAATTTCTTCACAACATGACAGTTTTTTTAAAATAACATGTATTGGAAGAAATGTTTTTATATGGCAGATAATGAAAACTGAATGTGACATGCCCAGGACGAGAATACCCCTTTACAGAATTGCTCTGTAAAGTAAACCTGTCAGCTGCTCCTGTCATTATTACTGTTCTGACAATCACTACAATTTAGAGCAACCGTCAACAAGATTATGATCCCAGCCTTCATCTTTTTGATCCATCATCAACCATTGTACACTTATTTTTCTTTATATGCAAAATGAGCTAGTCTCTTGAGTGTATAAAGTTGAGGTCCAAGAACTTCTCCTCTACCTACCCCATCCCCATCTCTTTCCCCCAGCTCATTTCTCAGTGTACACTAAGTGAAGCATTACACTTAGTAAGTTAATTTAGCTTCTATTGCTGCCTGGGAGCGACAACAGATAATACAAGCAGCTACAAAAGTACATGAGATGAGTACTCGGCCTCCATTGCTCCTACAGGCCTTCTCATTCTCCTCTTCTCCAGCGCAACTGAATCTCTGCGTCTCTCAAAACCTGTAAGGGGGCGGGGGTGACAGTGACCCTTCTGCTCTTCTCACCATGGAGCAGATCATCATGTGGGTTCTGTCAATCAAGGACTGGGAGGCTTGGCTTTTTTGGGAGAGCCAGATTAGTCCTTTCAGCTTCAGGATAGATCGCCTCTCCTTATCGTCTCAGCATTCAGTTGAAGTTAAGGAGGGAAAGCTGAATGAATATCATATTTCTTAATAATACTGTATCACAAAGTATGTTCGTTTCTCCACTAGCTTGGATTGGGCAATAAAGAGTTGTCCAGGAATAAAAGCTATATATTGGATTTATAAGCTTTTAATAATAACACACTTATCTCACCTCTTTCTCATGCTCCTGTCTCAGCACACACGCACTGCTGATTAACCCCTGACTAGTGATTCACTGCTGCTGGCTGCTGTAACACAAGGATGGCGTATGATGATTGTGTGCGGCTGAGCAACAATATAGTGAGTATATAGTTGGAGTATAACTGTTTTATATTATTTTTAAGCACCTCACCCTATATATATAAAATTCTTTTATTCATTCGGACAATCCCCATTAAGATAAAAATTCTATAACGTAGTAGAAATTTTCACTTGCAGTCATATAGATGCCTATCCATAGTTAGGTCATTAATATGAGATTGATGGAGGGCAGCACACTTGTGAATCCCACCCAAGCTTTCTACACTAACACATATATTGCGTTGTCTTTCTGATACTTAGTTTGAGGTGGTATTTGGCGCGCATACGGCATCTGTAATATCTCTTGCACAGATGTGAGAAAAACGTAAATGTTACAATTATCACACACATGAAAGTTGTCCCTGAGTATACAGCAATAGTCTCGTAGGGAATCGAAGTCTCTTTCTTTTGTTCCATCTGGTAGGACTCATGCTCTAAGGTTAAATCTGGGATTGCTTGTAGAACAGCTTCTTTTTCCCAAGACTAATATGATGTCTGAGTTAATGGACTATTTATTAAGGCATTCCTTCAACACGCCAACGCTTTTTTGCTCACTACAACAAAACAAGTGACTTGCATATTTATATTTTACAAGATTGTCATAGGATTGGTTCGGTTAAGAAAGTATGGATTGTGCAACATTCAATGCCCCGAGGATAAGGTTTACAATGAGTTTTCTGTGGATTCCAGGGTCAAAGAGGAGCCAATCCTTTAAGTGAGATTGAATTTAACCTTAAAATGACCCATGATATGTTCACTGGACAGATATTAAAGGACATGTTCAGCACGGGGTTGAAAAAAGTGGGTACACTCCCTGCCTTGCAGTTGCTGAGTCCCTGGGTGTGAGTCCCACCCAGTCACCTCTGTAAAGTTTGTATGTTCTCTCTGTGTTTGTGTGGTTTCCTCTGGAACCCTCTTGTTTCCTCCCCACACCAAAACATCTGTAGGTGTTGGTTATACTGTGATTTCCTTGGGAACAGTACCAAATTGGATGCTTTGTCACATGAACAGGGACCAATTGTAGGCTATTCAATCAATAATTATTATTTATTATCTACCCTCAAACACCAACATGATAAACCATGGCACTTACTCATAGATCTGGCACGTGACTGTGGTAATCTTCCTATTTTTTATCCTATCTCTTCCTTTTAATTATTCTAATAGATCCTGAAGGGCCTCTGGTGGGCATTACCCGGTACTGGACTCCATGCTGTATTTCTCAGCTGTTACCCTGTGCACACACATCTCTCCTTCCCCTGCTCGATTTGGCCATTATTTCTCCCCGCCATCCCCACAAATTGCTTTCACTTACCTTTTTTTGCAGCCTAGGGTCTCAATTATCTTTTTTCCGTTGATGTGTTTTTTACAACCTATTTGTGCTTTTTTATAATGTTTACCCTCAGTCGCTCATATTTGTCATTACATTGTGCCTTTTTACAGATGAGGTGCTATGTTGCAATAACACGGCTATCCATGATCATGCTTTAGGAAGGCATGGATGGTTGCAACAAATTGGGGCCTTTTTTAAAATAAGGCACAACCTCATTGGACCAAGAGCCTAAATAATAAAGAAATGTTGATTCAACAGATAGATCTCACACCATGCGCGAAGACGAGAGTGGGGGAACTAAGATAAATGACCCCCAAGAGTTAGCTTGTGCCTTGTGTACTGAAGTTCAATTGAAGTCTAGATCCTTCTCATTATAGCCCTTGGGATTAGCCCAAAACCACACTGACCTAATTGCACGGTGGTCCTTTAACCCTTGTTTTTATACCAAATGTCAGGGTAAAATATAGGACGAAACACGAATGGGTCTTATTTTGCCACATGTGGCATACAGGGTGATTTTACAATGGAACCTTGTTTGTCTTGTAGTTTAATTTTCCTTTATCTTCCTTTCACTTAACAAGTATTGATTCTTTGAGCAAGTTTTTGCATTTTACATGTTTATCTGTTTAATGCACAGCTGGAACTTTCATCAACAAATAAAAGTAATTAGCACTCCAACTGGTCCACCTTGGCTTTAAAGCCATGAGATTCTCCTAAAACCGCTCATTACTCTCAATGGGGCTATGTCAATTAAGAGTCTCTGCTCTGCCTCGCTCCTGCTGTGGATCAGGAATCAATAGTATTAGAGGCACCATAGAATAATTCATGTTAATACCAGAGCTTTTAATGTCATCACTATTACATTTCAGACCACAACGGCTGTCAGCTTCTCTCTCTCCCGCAACGTTACTGTAATGAATAATAATGCTAGTTATCTTCCTAAAAAAAGATAAGATTGAAAAACTTTAAAAAGGTCGATCTTGTACTGTCTGTTTACTTAAGGCAACTAACCATCCGTACACTTTCGTTAGTGTTTATCCACCGCGGTCCTCGCGGTTTACCACTTTTTAACGTTTTTTTTTTTTTTAAGAGAGCAGGAGAGGCTTCCACGTTGCCGCGACCGTGCGCGCGCAACCATCTCCGCTATTTCCTAGTAGGGCCGTGCAACGATCGGCCCATCGCACGCCGAAGCCCTGTTCTGGTCTAGATTTACAAAGTGTTAAACCGCGATACCTTCGGTTTATAACGTTACGAAAGGAAAAAAAAAAAAAAAAGTACCGGCACCAGCTCCCCTGAGCTGGAGCGCGGTACTTACTCTCCCCGCCATTCTAATGGTAGGTTTCCTTTAAAGATGGGCTTCTGTACACAATTTACCGGTGGGTATTTTAACATTCTGATTTTTATTAATAAAATGGATCTGATCACGGAATTTCATCTTCCTCTGAAGAGATTTTTGGGGACATATATGATAACGTGACATGTATCCGGTTTAGTCCTCACAGCTTGGAAAGTCCGTCCCCACTTGGTTGAATTGTTTCCCAGCTGTAATTCTAAGCAACAACCACTTTTCAGATTTGAAAACTTATTTACTACGCCACTACAGAATTTCTCTTAATATAACTATTTCGTATTTGATGGTCAATTTTTTTCCCAACTCTTGGATGCTCAATGGTCTTGTTTTTTCCCCATCATTGGAAAACATTATTATCCATTGGAAGAACTAATATATACAATGCCAATAATCCATACAAGATCCTTTCCTGGTATGGTAGGTATAGAGATGATCTGTAATATATAAAGGACCTGTACAACAAATAAATATGTTCATTGACTATATTAACGAAACAATACTTTCAATCTTCATTTACTCATGCACAGGAAAATAATATCTCCTCCTGACGGGGTCATTCTAGTCTTGGGTCTACCCCTACCCCAGCAGTACAATATTACTACAACATAATAATTGATGGCTGCATTTCTTAGCTCGAAAAGCCACTTCTATAGGTCATAATTTTTACCTTCTGTGTCCGAAGTCACAGTAATTCATCCTCGGCTTAAGTCAGGCTCTATCCCTACATCGTGGAACTCAGACTGCACTATCTGGATGCCCATATATTTACCCCGAAAATTTGTTTCTTCTACACATACTAAACAATACATGTGGATATTTTATCTAGGATAACATTGCATAGCCGATATGTAAAAATTTTGGCCATGTGCCCACTTGCACTTCATATGTTGGCAGTACCAGTACCTTACTGTAAAAACTTTGAATATCCTGAACATATTCGAAGATGCAACTAAAAAGGATGATTTCCCATAGGCTAGTCCTGTCCCTCCTAGACATTTTTGAATTACAACCAGGTATTACTATTCTTACATATCAACAGATAGAGAAGGTTACGGCCCCGAAAAGAGGAGGAGGCATATAGGCAAGCTCCGTAATAGGGGATGTCCTGGATTCTAAATTGGATACCCTATACCTACAGTTCTAAACATAGAACGACACCATGTACTTGTATTGATTATATATAATATGTTTTTTTTCTAAACATCTTAATTCCCTTAACCTACGGTACTAAACCTTAGTTCACCTGCTTATGAAAGCACACTGCATACATTTGTGCATGCGTATTCCATGCTTACTCACACCCACGGATGTTTAAAATTTCTATTCAGTTACAGAACTTAGACCATGACTTAGGACTAAAATATGTAACTTCCGAAACGCGTAGTCCGTCTGTGCTTTATTTTTTATTTGTCACTACTACTTCCTTTTTCATATGTAACTTTCACCTTAAACATGATTGCGGATCCGCTCCTGCGCTTCTCAAACAACTTTATATTTAAAACAGTAAACAATCTTAAAATTAAAAAATGACTGTTGTTTTGATGTAGTACCCATTCTTTCTCTCTAAAATCCCCACCCCCTGCTGTGACATCATTGTCATCAGTAATAAATGTGTATAGATGCAGCTGTGCCTGAAACCTCTCTCATATTTTTTTTTTTTTTTTTTTTTTTTTTTTTTTTAAAAAAACGGAACCCCAAACACATGAATGGGTACCCTGACTACCATTTAGGGAGAGATATTTCGCACTATTGGTCGAAAAGTGTCTTGTATGGTTTCAGGACATGACACCCTCTCCACAAGGTTAAACAGATTTTGACCCTTCTCCAGTGGGACTGAACTCACATTCAACTGAAATTAAAAATAACCCAAAAAATCAAATAGCGTGCAAAAGAAAAAAAATATTCTCGACAGACAACAACAATAGAACCAAACAATCCCTATATGCAAATGGAGTTAGTTTATCATTCACTATGTCCCTTATTATAGCACATGTACATAGGACACACTTTCCACATGAACTGTCACTCTTCACACACATCATCACCATCACGTGTGCACACCATGTTTTCATATTTGTCAGGTTTAGCTTATGTTATTTTTCACTTCTCTCATTTCCTCTTATACCGACGTATAGTTTTGTTATTTATATTTTTTTTTTTTTTAATCATCTTATTACAGCATTACCCCGTGAATGCTGGATCTCCCTTTAACTTTTCCGCCTTCTTTGGAACCCCTAGGGCCCGGGAATTATGAAACCAGAATCTTACCCAAGACTATGGTCCTTCATAAACACTAATCGACCGGGGAAGAAGCCCAACAGACTAATGACGCGGAGGGGGGAGGGCCAAGGGAAAAAAGTCGATTGACAAAGTCATTCACCACAAAGGAAAAAAGCCGAGCGAGGGGGGAGGAAAGGACGAGGAAGAGAAACTGTCCCGTCCGGCACGCTTATTAACCTTGATGGCATTGTGGCGGCGGGGAAGCGGCCCGCGCGTATCAAAGTGGGTGTGGGGATGTATTATTTGTGGGAGGGCTGTTGTGTGGGGCATGTGCAAACAGGAAAGGCTGGGGTAGCACTTTGAGTGGGGAGGGGAGGATATGAGTGTGTGCTGGGCGTGGCCCGTGACGCTTTGCGGGTCCCCACAGTGGTAGGTGGTGAGGTAGGTGGGGATTCCGTTCGACTCAGTCGCGTGCTCACTCGGCTGGCTCTCATGCTCACGGCCCAAGTCCTCATAGCAACCGAAGTTACGTTCAGACGCCGAACTGCAAACCGGAATTGGACTTCAAGCGTGCCGGCGACAATCAAACCGGAAGTTGACGTAGAGAGTCCCCGACAAGCAAAGAAACCGGAAGTGACGTCAGTCGAATTCGCCAAGTCACACATGAATCATATATATGAAGAAAAAGGATCATTTGGTTGGGTAGCCATCTCCCCAAGTTGGTATCAAGCTACCCTTAGGAATCCTCAGAGCGCGGCGCGGCAGATACGTATCCGGGGATGGGGGAACGGACGTAGAATCGCGTTGGGGACGTTTTCTTTTTTCTCCTCCTTACAATTTCTTTCTCCCTCCCCTTACCTTGACGCTACAAACATTTCTCCGCCTTCTCCTCCTTAACAACAACACACATGGACACCCAAATTACTATACACAGCACAACATGGACTTTTGCTTGTGTATTTATCTATATATCACGAACAATTCCAATCTATAATAGATTCACCTTTTCCATTCAGCTAGATTTTTAATAACTTCCATTGTTGTTGTATTAGACGCTTACTACTAACCTATAATCTGCACTTTGTGTCCCATAGTTGGTTGCCAGACATTAGGGCAATTAGTGAGGAGGATTTAAAACTTTACTTACTTTATTACTCTCTCCTGCTTCTGTCTTCATTTTTTACAGAGCATAAGATTGGCAAAACCATTTTGGGAGTGCCTTTTAGGTGTTTTAGAGTATGCCAATACATTTCTATGTTTAAAAAGCTGATATTATTACTCCAGGGAGCTGGCTGTATACTGCAGGGGGCTGGCTGTATACTATAGGGGCCTGGCTGGCTGTATACTGCAGGGGGCTGTCTGTATACTACAGGGGGCTGGATGGCTGTATACTACATGGGGCTGCTTGTATGCTACAGTGAGCTGGTTGGCTGAATACTACAGAGAGCTGGCTGGCTGTATACTACAGGGGCTGGCTGGCTGTGTACAACAGGGGGCTGGCTGTATACTACATGGGGCTGTCTGTATACTACAGGGGGCTGGCTGGCTGTATTCTACAGGGAGCTAGCTGGCTGTATACTACTTGGGGCTGGCTGGCTTTATACTCCAGGGAGCTGGCTGTATACTGCAGGGGGCAGTCTGTCTTTATACAACTGGGGCTGGCTGTATACAAATGGGGGCTGGCAGGCTGCATAGTACATGGTTTGGGCTGTATACTACAGGGGGCTTGCAATATACTGCAGGGTACTGGCCGTTTACTACAGGGGGCTGCTGGCTGTATGCTGCAGGTGGTTGGCTGGCTGTATACTACAGAAGGTGGCTGGCTGTATACTACAGGGGGCTGGCTGTATACTACATGGGGCTGGCTGTATACTACATGGGGGCTGGCTGTATGCTACACCCTCGGCTTATACTCAAGTCACTATGTTTTCCCAGTTTTGGTGGTAAAATTAGGGGTCTCGGGATGGCTTATACTCGAGTATATACGGTATCTATCTATCTATTCCTGAAGTGCTGAAAAGGCAAATAATAATATGAATTGTTTGTTAAACAAAAAAGGATGCAGTCACTTGTCAAAATGACATTATTGGAAGCCAAAATGTTCCCATCATCATTCATCAAACATGAAAGGAGAAAGTTTAAAGATTATACATTAGTCCCTTTGTATGAAAGCTTATTAAATATCAGCCGTGGCCTCTAGCACTGAGCATTATCGATCAGCACAACCGTAAAATAAGAGGTAGGTTGATGTACTCGATTATTAGACTCCTTAGGCTTTCTGAACGTGACGACCAGGAAATGATTAATTACATTTTATGCCAGATAATAGTTGGTGTCAGAATCCGCTTTGTAAAATATACAAATTGTGTATAGGGCATATAAATACAGGCAGATGATCACATACAACCAAAGTTTATATTTTGTCAATCAGATGTCAAGAGACTTCATTTTACTATATAATGCTAGAGATAGTATAAGCTATTCCATATCGTTTGTCATGAGGAGAGTATCAGCTTTTTCCTGCCTGCTGTTCAAAACAAATAATCTCAAGAGGTGGTACATCTTTTGTTGGGCCCTTCTTAAAGGGGTCTTCCCATCTTGGTATTCATATTTCATTAAATTCATTTGCCATATGAAAACATTTTTTCAATTGGATGTTATTAAAAAAAATGTTCCTGTGTGAACATAGTTTCTCATAAATGTTGCTATGTTGTCGCTTAGAAACAAGATAGCTTCCTCAGATACGACCACCTCACATTTTGGCATTGGTGGCCAGATGTGTGCTATTGAGCCCTGTCTGACCACATGGATTCAGCATTCATTATTACAGGATTGCTGTGGGACCTGGAGTAGCTCCTCGGACATTTAATATGCAGAAACTTTTAGTTTCCTTGTGCAATCACTCCAGCAGAAGTGGCCGTAACCAAGGACACAGTTTTGTTTCTAAGGGACCATATAACTACATTTATGAGAAATTTTCTTCACACATGAACATTTTTTTAAAATAACATGTAATTGAAGAAATGTTTATATATGGCAGATTAATGAAACTGAATGTGAATGCCCATATGAGAATGCCCCTTTAAGAATTGTTCTTAAAGGAAACCTGTCAGCTGCTCTCTGTCACTTATTCTGACATCACTACAATCTAGAGCACCTCACAAGAATTATATCCCAGCCTTCATCTTTTTGATCCATACATCAACCATTGTAAAATTATCTTTTCTTTATTATGCAAATGAGCTTAAGCTCTTGGAGTGATAAAGTTGAGTCAGGCAGAGACTTCTCTTCTACCCCCCGCCCCATCTCTTTCCCCCCATCTCATTTCTCAGTGTACAGTAAAGTGAAGCATTACATTAGTAGTTATTTAGCTTTATTTGCTGCCTGGGAGAGACACAGATAATACAGCAGCTACACAAAGTACATGAGATGAAGTACTGGCTCCATTGCTCATACAGAGGGCTTCATCATGTACTCCTCTTCCCTCAGCGCAACTGAATCTCTGCTTCTCTCAAAACCTGTAAGGGGGCGGGGGGCTGACAGTGACCTTCTGCTCTTCTCACAATGGAGCAGATCATCATGTGGGCTGTCAATCAAGGACTGGGAGGCTTGGCTGTCCTGGGGAGCCAAGACTAAGTCATACTCAGCTTTATGGAAGATCAGCCTCTCCTTATCTCTCAGCATTCAGTTGAAGTTAAGGAGGGAAAGCTGAATGTTACACAATCTCCTTAAAGCAGGAAGAAAGGCAGGGTAAAAAGAAAGAGAGAGAAGCATATTTCTTTAATACTGAATATTACAAAGTATATTTTCTCCACTATTGATTTGGGCAAATAAAGAGTTTGTCAGGGAATAAAAGCTATATATGATTGAAGAAGCTTTTAGAATAATAAACCACTTATACTCACCTCTTTCCATGCTCCTGTTCAGCCACAGCACTGCCGATTAACTCCGGACTAGTGATGTCACTGCTGGCCGCTGTATACAAACAAAGGATGGCGTTAATGAGTGATGTTGCGGCTGAAAGCAAAAATATGAGTGAGTATAAGTTGAGTATAACTGTTTTATTATTTTTAAAGCCCCTCAACTATATATAGAAATTCTTTTATTCCTGGATACCCCCATTAAGATAAAAATTCTATTACGGTTAGTGGAAATTTTTACCTGCAGTCATATAGATGATGTATCCATAGTATAGGTCATTAATATTAGATTGATGGAGGTCACACATTGTGAATCCCCACCACAAGCTTTCTACACTAACACATATATTGCGTTGTATATTCTGATACTTATGTATTGAGGTGGTATTTTGGCGGCGCCATAGCGGCATCTGTAATATACTTGCACAGATGTGAGAAAAAACGTAAATGTTAATTATAAACAAACAAGGAAACTGTCCTGAGTATACAAGCAATAGTCTCGTAGGGATCTAAGATTCTCTTCTGTTGTGCCATCTGGTAGGCTCATGCATCTAAGTAAATCTGGGATTGCTTGTAGACAGCTTCCTTTTCCCCAAGACTAATAATGATGTCTGAGTTAATGGACTATTTAATTAAGGCATCCTTCAAACGCTTTTTTGCTCAATACAACAAAAGTAAGTGACTTGCAAAGTAATTAATATTTACAAGATGTAATAGATTGGTTGTTTAAGAAAGTCATGGATGGTGCAACATTCAATGCCCAGAGGATAAAGGTTTACAAGGAGTTCTGTGGATTCCCAAGGGGAAAGAGGAGCAATCCTTAAGTGAGATGTGAATTTAACCTTAAAATGACCATGAATATGTTCAATGGACAGAAATTAAAGGAAATGGGCAGCACGGTGGCTGAGTGGGTAGCACTCCTGCCTTGCAGTTCTGGAGTCCTGGGTGTCCCACCCAGGTCAACATCTGTAAAGAGTTTGTATGTTCTCTCTGTGTTTGTGTGGGTTTTCTCTGGACCCTCTGGTTTCCTCCCACACACCAAAACATACTGGTAGGTTGTTAAGACTGTGATTTCCTTGGGAACAAGGACCAAATTGGGATGCTTTGTACAGGGAACAGGGACCAAATTGTAGGGGCTATATAAATAAAGAATTATTATTATTATCTACCATCAAAATCCAACATGATAAACCAGGGGCACTTACTCATAGATCTGGGCACTGTGACTGTGGTAATCTTCTTATATGTGTTATCCATATCTTCTTCCTTTTATTATGCTAATGAGCCTGAAGGGCTCTGGGGGGCATTACCGGTACTACTCCATGCTGTAGTTTCTCAGGCTGTTACACTGTGCAGAAACACATCTCTCCTTCCCCTGCTCGATTGGCCATTCCCCTCTCCCACACAAATTGCTTTCACTTACACTTTTGCAAGCCTAGGGGATCAATTATCTTTTTTTCCGTTGATGTTTTTACACCTATTTTGTGCTTTTTTATAATGTTACGCCTCAATTCGCCATATTTGTCATTACATTGTGCCTTTTTACAGATGTAGGTGCATATAGTTGCACAATAACACGGCAATCCTGATCATGCTTAGGAAAGGCAATGGTATGGGTTGGCAACAAATTGGGCCTTTTTAAAATAAGGCACAAACCTGCATTTGACAAAGAGCCAAAATAATAAAGACAAATGTGATGCAAAAGATAGACTCACAACAGGCGCAGAAAGAGCGCAGAGATGGGGGAAATAAGATAAATGACCCCCAAGAGTTAGCTGTGCCTTGTGTACTGATTGCAATGAAGTCTAGATCCTTCTCATTATGCCCTTGGGATTAGCCCAAAACCAAACTGACCTAATTGGCAAGGTGGTCCATTAACCCTTGTTTGTTATACAATGTCAGGGTAAAATATAGGAAGAAAACACGGAATGGGTCTTATGTTGCCACATGTTGCAACAGGTGATTTTAATGGAACCATTGTTTGTCTTGTAGTTTAATTTCCTTTAATCTTCCTTTCACTTACCTGAGTATTGATTACTTTGAGAAAGTTTTGCATTTTTTACTGTTATCTGTTTAAATGCACAGCTGGAACTTTCATCACAAAATAAAAGTAATTATCAGCTCCAACCGTGTCCAACCTTGGCTTTAAAGCCATGAGAATGCTCCTAACCTCTCACTTCTACAAGTGGGGCTATGTCAATTAAGAGTCTGCTGCTCTGCACATCTGCTCCAGTGCTGTGGATCAGGAATCAATAGTATTAAGAGGCACAATAGAATAATTCATGTTAATCCAGGAGCTGTTAATGTCATCACTAATTACATTTGCAGAACACAACTGGCTGTCAGCTTCTCCCGCAACGTTACTATGTAATTAATAATAATGCTAGTTAATCTTACTAAAAAAAAGAGAAGATTGAAAAACTTTAAAAAGTTCAAGATCTGTGTAACTGTTGCTTACTTAAAGGAAACCTACCATACTTACTTTCGTTAGTGTTATAAACCGCGGTATCGCGGTTTTAACACTTTTTAAACTTTAGAGCAGGAGAGGCTTCAGCGTTGCGCGCGACCGTGCGCGCGCAACATCTCCGCTATTTCCTATGTAGGCGCGTGCACGATCGTGCACACGCAGCGCCGAAGCCTGTTCTGGTCTAGAGTTTAAAAAGTGTTAAAACCGCGATACCGCGGTTTATAACGTTAACGAAAGTAAGTACCGGCACCAGCTCACCCTGAGCTGGTGCTCGGTACTTACAGCTTACCCCTGCCATTCTAAATGGTAGGTTTCCTTTAAAGATGGCTTCTGTAACACAATTTACAGAGTGGGTATTTTACATTCTGATTTTTTATTAATCAAAAGGGATCGAATCCACATGAATTTCATCTTAATTGAAGAGATTTTTGGGGACTATAATATTGATAACGTGACATGTATCGGTTTAGTCTCACAGCTTGGAAAGTTCCGTCCCACTTGGGTGAATTGTTCCCAGCTGTAATTCTAAGCACAACCACTTTTCAGATTTGAAAACTTATGTACTAAACACTACAGAATTTCTCTTAAATAATAACTATTTCGTATTTGATGGTCAATATTTTTTTCCAACTCTTGGATGCTCAATGGGTTCTTGTTTTTCCCCATCATTGGAAAACATATATGTATCCATGTGGGAAGAACATAATATATACAATGCCAATAATCCATACCAAGAATCCATTTCCTGGTATGGTAGGTATATAGATGATCTGATAATAATATGGAAAGGACCTGTACAACAAATAAATATGTTCATTGACTATATTAACAACAATACTTTCAATCTTCAATTTACTCATGCACAGGAAAATAAGATCTCCTCCTGACGGGTCATTCTAGTCTTTTCTACCCCATACAGTACAGATTACTACAAAATAATAATTGGATGGCTGCCAATTCGTAGCTCGAAAAGCCACTTCTATAGGTGACATAATTTTACCTTCTGTGTACCAAAGTCACAGTAATATTCAATCCTGGCTTAATGTCAAGGGCTCATATCCCTGCGGTGGAACTAGATGCAATATCTGCCCATATATTTTACCCACGAAAATTTTTTTCTTCTACACATACTAACAATACATTTGATATTTTATCTATGATAAATTGCAATAGCCGATATGTAAAATATTTGGCCATGTGCACCACTTGCAAAATTCAATATGTTGGCAGTACCATTAGACCTTTAAAAACTTGAATATCTGAACATATTCGAGATGCAACTAAAAATGATGAGATTTCCAGTAGAGCTATGTCCTGTCTCTCTAGACATTTTTTGAATATACACCAAGGTAATATTACTAGTCTAAAAATATCAACAATAGAGAAGGTTACTGCCCCTAAAAGAGGAGGAGACAGAATAGGCAAGCTCCGTAATAGGGAGATGTACTGGATTCTAAAATTACAGGGGCCTGGCTGGCTGTATACTGCAGGGGGCTGTCTGTCTGTATACTACAGGGGGCTGGATGGCTGTATACTACATGGGGCTGGTTGTATGCTACAGCGAGCTGGCTGGCTGTATACTACATGGGGCTGGCTGCCTACTATAGAGGGCTGGCTGGCTGAATACTACAGAGAGCTGGCTGGCTGTATACTACAGTGGACTGGCTTTATAATACATGGTGCTGTCTGTATACTACAGGGGGCTGGCTGGCTGTATTCTACAGGGAGCTGGCTGGCTGTATACTACTTGGGGCTGGCTGGCTTTATACTACAGGGAGCTGGATGGATGGATACTACAGGGGTCTGGCTGGCTGTATGCTACAGGGGGCTGGCTGTTTACTACATGGGGCTGGCTGGCTGTATACTACAGGGGTCTGGCTGCAA
>WNYA01002056.1:0-16139 GCA_019512145.1 Engystomops pustulosus
AGTAGATAAAATTATTATGAAATCAGTCTGTTTGTAAAAATTAGTGTTGTTGTTTTGTAAATTAATTAATTAGGTTGGTACTAAATATAAGTGTATCAGGGGGCTATAATAAGTTAGTGTGGTAAATATATATATTTATTCTGAAAGCCCTGTATACACTGTAAGCACTATATACAGAGTAAGTGAATGGGCAGCTCCCATCACAGATTTAGGCCAGAAGCGTCTCAAGAGGCATCCATGCATGCTTGCCCCTGCTTTTTCTGTCCATTTTGCCTCCACGATCCTCCACAGCGTCCACACATGTCTCATTTCAACTCTCTATACCCAGACGCTGGGGCACGAGAGGATATGCAGCACATCCCTTATCAAAGAGCTGTGTCAGGCTCATTTTCGGGGTTTCCCCAGATACGTTATGGAACTTGGTCACTATGTCGCCTCCATGCTGTGTTATCGACTAAATATACCGCTCAACCTCTTTGTTCCCAAGAGAAATCATTTCAGCCTTCTGCTCACCTCCTTTGGTTCCTCTATGGCACCCATTGGTTTGAAGCGCTGAGTCCTTTAGGGTATGTCGCCATGACATCTTCTACGCTCTGCCGCTGCTGCCGCTGCCTTGCATGCGTCCCCTATAGTGTCAGGGTCAATTATTGCATGTTTTAGATGCTATCTAGCCTCATTCGGTCACTTGTCATGGCCATGCTGTTGCCCATTATTTTGGCCATATGGTACGATTAAGCAGCCTCGAGGCATCCATGCATGCTGCCCTGCTGTTTCTGTCCATTTCCGTGGTGTTTCCATCCTTTCTGAGGTTCCCAGGTGTTTGGCAAGCTTCCTGTGCAGAGCCTTGGTCCCCTTGAAAAATGCTCGAGTCTCCCATTGACTTCAATGGGGCTCGTTATTCGAGACGAGCACTCGAGCATCGGGAAAAGTACGTCTCGAATAACGAGTACCCGAGCATTTTAGTGCTCGCTCAGAAGACTGTGCCTAATTCAAATCAAACCCCTAATAAATTGTCCCACTTTGGTGTTTGAGGTGGATATGCGTGTCACTAAGAGCTAAACACAACGGTAGCAAGTCTCCCTGCAAATTCCTCACAATATGGTACTAGCTGCACTACTAATGGCAGCAAGCCCAGCCACAGGCAAACCAAAAAAAAGTAAAATAAAACGTTATTTTAGCCCTAAGAAGGGCTGTTGAGTCCTTGTAGAATCACTCCTGCCTAACACTATTCTAATAGAACACCCTAACGCTTTCCCTGACCAGCAGCAGCTCTCTCCCTAGCGGCATCCAGACAGGAATGAGTGCGAGCAGTGCGGGCAGCGGCTAGTCTATCCCAGGGTCACCTGATCTGGCCAGCCAACCACTGCTATCGACGTGTAAGGGTACCACGTCATGCTGGGTGGAGTGCAGAGTCTCCTAGGGGCTTGTGATTGTCTCTGTTTCTGGCCGCCAAAAATCACAACGGCGGCAGATGCCATTTTCTCGAGCGGCGAAGTATTGGTCCGAGCAACGAGCAGTTTCGAGTACACTAATGCTCGAACGAGCATCAAACTGGACGAGATGTTCGCTCATCTCTAATGAGCTGTTTAGCCCTTATTGGGGAAAAAATTGTTGGAATAAGATGTTATTTTTGATGCTTTTTATTTCCAGTGTTTACCATGCAGTATAAAAAAATGTAATTTTACTCTCTAGGTCAATACATTCTGGAGAGACAAAATTGGTACAATTTTTTAGGTTTTGCATAAGGCTAAGTTGCAACTAATGAATCAAACCCTAAATGTTTTTAAAGTTAATTTTACTTAGCTTTTCTTACCTCTTTAGTTATGCAAATTTTACAGTAAACTTGAACATGTGATAATAGTTGCTTGACAATACAATGCTCTAATTAAGGCAACATATAGTAGAGTCTAGCAATTGCTAATGAGCTGTAGAGGGTGTGAAGTGAACACTGTCTATTCCGAAGGTGTTAATAATTAGGTCTTTATAGACAGTGCAGAGGTGAAAAGAAGTTACTGTCTGTCCTAACAAAAATAGTGGCTTAATCAGGGACTGTAATATACATATAACAAGAAAAGAGGACTTTGCAGGGGTGTAACTTGAGGGGGTGCAAGATGTGCGTGCACCCAGGCCCAAGAGGTTTAGTGGGCCCTTATGATGTCACTTTCCCAGTGATGAGAAGACTATTACTATTTTATATACATTATAGTTGAGGGGCCTGGCGCAGACTTTGCACTGGGGGCCCATCAGATCTAGTACGGCACTGGACTTTTGTTTGTATAAAAAAAAACATACAACTAATGCCGTTGCACAATCACATTATTTAATCTTTATTTATAATATTATATCCATTTTTAGTTTTTACAATTGCAGCTCAGTACATAGGCAATGGCAGATTCATTTTAATCATCTAATATCACACATCTTCCTGGTTTAAATACAGGATATATTTCATAAAACACACCCTCAGAGGTATTGTATATTTACATCTTATTAAAAGATTAACCCCTTAACGCTATGCGCTACTAGCTCTACGGGCAGAGGTATGGGGAGTGTATGAAGAGGGCTCACGGGCTGAGTCCTCTTCATACAAGGGTGGGTTTTTGTATATTGCAGAAAACCCCCACGCTAATAAACGCGGTCGGTGCTAGCACCGATCGGGCTATTAACCCTTTCATTGCCGCGGCAAAGTCGCGGGCGCCGTCATCTTTATTACGTCATCGGGGGTGGCGATCGGTTGCCATGGTAGCCTCGGGTCTTCGTTTGACCCGAGGCTATCTGGCTTCTGCAGATTCGTTACAATGAGCCAGTGGCTCATTGTAATGAATATGCTGCAAAAAAGCCATATATTGCAATACAGAAGTATTGCAGTATATGGTAGGAGCGATCTGACCATCTGGGTTAAGTACTCTAGATGGTCAAGAAATAGTGGGAGAAAAAAAAAGAAAAAAAAAAGTTTAAAAAATAAAAAAAAATTATAAAATATTAAAAATTCAAATCGCCCCCTTTCCCTAGAACTGATATAAAAACTAATAAACGAAAAAATCACAAACATATAGGTACGCCGTCCCAAAATGCCGATCTATCAAAATATAAAAAGGTTAGCGGCCGGCGGTGACTCGAGGCGGAGGAATGGGGCCGAAATGTGACTTTACACCTTTTTACATCACATTAAAAATAAATAAAAAAATGATCAAAATGTCGCACAGACCTCAAAATGGCAGCAATGAAAACGTCGGCTCATTTGCAAAAAATTACACCTCACACAGCTCCGTGCGCCAAAGTATGAAAAAGTTATTAGCGTCAGAAGATGGCAAAAAAATTTTTTCTTATTTGTACACGTTTAATTTTGAAAATGTATTTAAACCCAAAAAACCTATATAAATTTGGTATCACCGCGAACTTTTTTGAAGTTGGAGAGGGAGAAATGAGCAGAAAAACCCTGCGTCCTTAAGGGGGTAAAACTACAGCCAAATTATACATGTAATTCTATCTATGTAACTGCTGATACGCAACTTCTGTATTATACTGTAAAAATGTCTTAATATCCAAGGGGCAGTCAACCAGGAGCATAATGCTTGACACACTGCAATATGCATCCTTGGCACCAGGTGTATATGTGCTACTTGTAAAATGTGTGTTCTGAGAATATCTCAGGGCCATAATGATCACGGTCGCAGGACCACTATTTTTAGTAGATACATCTTTGAGATGCATATAAAATTGATTATGAAAGACGCGCAGGCAGAACTATCTTCTCTGTGACCTCTATTTGCCCCAAATAATGATTTTTTATTTACTGGGGAGCTGCTGTGCAGTATATTAATGGAGTGAGGATGTTGTGCTATTATTATTGAGAGGGTGCTGAACTGTATTTAATTAATGAGGTAGCACTGCTATGCTACATGTTAGCTGGGGTTGTGTTCTGCTTATTAATGGGGGTAATTGCCCTCCATGTAAACTAATGAGGGGGGGTGCTGGTCTGCATATGAATTAAAGAGAGTTTGCTGGTGCTGCTATAAATCAATGAGGGATGCAGTAGATAAAATTATTATGAATGTCAGTTCTGTGTAAAAATTAGTGTGTTTGTTTTTGTAAATTAATTAATTAGGTTGGTACTAAATATAAGTGTATCAGGGGGCTATAAATAAGTTAGTGGGTAATATATATATTTATTCTGAAAGCCCTGTATACACTGTAAGCACTATATACAGAGTAAGTGAATGGGGTATTGTTAGGGGTGCGCAAGGCGATGAGATATACTGAAAGGTGCTGAAGACACATCTTATTCTGCAGGAATCAGTAATGGCTGGGAGAGTTTATCATGACATTCTGTAAAAACTATTCTCCATTATCCACATTATTGTCTATAACTGTCCCCCTTGAGACAACAGACAACAGGTGATTTATTATCAGGGCGTCAGCCAAGTGATGAAAGGATTCCCACATATTTTTCAAAATGAAAAGCACTGAACTGAACCAGAAAGTATAACATACAATATACCTGACTGCATGATCCTCATCTAATTACATACACAGTTATGGATATATTTTATAAGACTTCACCTCTGTAGTTAGGTAATGGCAGACTAACTGGAACGACTATAACATCAAACATCTTCCTGGCTGCATTGCAGAAGATGTACATCAGCAGTTACATAAATCATACAGTTTCCTGTATGATTTGGCTGTAGTATTTCATCTTATAAGATGAGTAAATACTTCATAGAACAGCCACCAGGCTCATCATATATTTACCTATTTTATTAAAAGAATAAATACTGCAGCCAAATCACACAAGGAACTCTTCCTCTTTTATATAACTGCTTATGTGTGCTGCTTCTGTATTCTGCAGACTGCAGGGAACAAGCAATTACCCCCTTACAATGATCCAATGGGGCATCAGACATTATAATATATAGATATATATATATATATATATATATATATATATATATATATATATATATATATATGATACTATTATTACTCCTCCACAGTTTATTTGTTTTATATTTTTTTATTTTTCTTTCTTGTGTGTTGTTTCATTCTGTCCTGTTATGAGTCATTAGGCTCCATTTCTTTTTACAGCCAGCTAGGAATAGTTACTGGGCAGTGTATCTTTGCACTCCAGGGAGTCCCTTTTGATCAGTGCTCTTCCTTAAGTGTGGAAATTGACACTTAGGCCATGGTGCAGTTTAGAATGGGGGGTGAAAGTAGGAGCAGACTGTAGTTTTTCCCTCCAAATTTAGACAAAGGGAATATCATAGCTGTCCATAACTGGGGCATAATTCATAAATATGGGTCCCCAGTTACACAGGACAGTTATGGGGTCTAGACACACTCCTGGAGCGAAAATCAGAATGTTAGCACCAGGGGAAGGCAGCCAATAGCAGAACACCACTGATATTAGGCTAAGACACTCCGAGTTTGGTATGTGGTTGATGGGAATAATGTACCCATTTGGTTGGAAGCCATGGCACAATTGTGCCATCTTCCAATCAAAAGTTATGGGGTTTTGATAAAAACCCAGACCCAAAAAGTACCTCACTGATGGGAGGGGGATAGAAAAACCTCCCCCTCACAGTGACATTACAGCCAGAGGTGGGGGTCAAAATACCCCTGGGTTTAAATTGGTGAAGCAGCCACATAGTAGTGTTCAGTCTGTGGATTCTATCACACTAGAAGGCTGGATCAATGTTTATGCCCTGTCCTCGGGCCAAAGAATTTCTTCCTATATCACTAGCAAGAATTTTTTGTTTCTCTCTTCCCTAACTGTTTGTAAGTATCGTATGTGTATTGTTTTAATATTTTTTCATTTTATCTGACAATTTTAATTCTTTGAAGGGAATCACGTTACCAGAGGTCATTGTTAGCATATTCCATGTTGTAAGCGATTGCATGTTCTGTGTGAATTTATAATTGTAATATCGTGTAAGTAGTGAGTGCATGTGCTGAGTTATCATCAGCGTGCATTGTCTGTGTGGTTGAGGTGCCTACGGCCTTCTTTGCGTAAGTAACTCGTGGGTGGTGGCAGTGGATTGACGGAGTGCTGGGATGGCGTGCCATTTTGTTGAAGTGGGTGGAGTTTAAGGGTTAAATTCTGGGACTCCATAGAGTAGGTATCCCCGTGTGTGATCCCCGGTGAGTCGGGTGCCCTAGTGCCCTGTACAGTTCTTAGGTTTCCCATGGCTTGGAAAAATAATTATTTTTACAGTGGAGATTTATAGGTTGCTGAATTGCACCAGAATTTATTTATTTATTTTAAATTCTAAATTTTTATTTATTTTAACATTTCACGCTATTACAAAAGAAAAGGTGCAATAGTAAATAACATCTCTTCGCCTACATACATATGATATACATCGTAAAACGCCATATTTAATTTAAGGTAACCGGGGTTCACCCCCACCTGGTGGTTACATAATTTCCTTCTAACGGAAATCATGATCTGTACTTATACAAATTATAATTCTAGAATAGCAAGAATAGATTTCTCAAGGCTTGCCTTGTATTTCTTCCAAGGTGCCCAATTTTTTTGAAATGAGTTGTGTTTCCTACGGATTCTACTGAGGAGTTTTTCTAGGGAACAAATTTCACGTACATTAGCTACCCACTGTGACTTGACTGGGGCTTCTTTGGATTGCTACAATTGCAGTATAAGGGCCTTAGCCACGGCAATTAAAGGTGTCACCAAGTTCGGTTTGTGTGGTGCAAAGGTCTGGTTTGGCTTTGCCAGGGTTACTAACTCTGCCGTCAATGAAATGTCTGAATTTGTTACCTGATTCCAGTAGGATGTCAGTAAGGGACAGGATCAACAGCAATGTGTGTGGGTCCACACTTGTGTTTGGCATCTTCAGCATGTATTTGAGTCTGTCAGACCATGAGCGAAGAGGAACTCCGGGGTTCTGCACCATCTCGTCAAAAGTTTATAGTGATTCTCCTGCAGTCTAACACAAGTGGAGAAGCCATGTGATGTATGCAGGATACTCTTCTTTTCTGAGTCCGTTAGTGAGATCTCTAGTTCTCTTTCCCATTTATCCAAAAAATTGTGGAAGGACTAGCTAGTTGGGGCAATAAAGTTTTTCCTCAACATGGACACCTTCCTCTGGGTAATCATTAGGGGTGTTAGCAGCTTTTCAAATTCTGTTGGATCCGTTGGGGATTCGGTTAGCTTCAGCCAAGCTTCATGAATATGACTGAAATGTTGAAAGTGAAGGTGGTTCAGTTTAACATGGGCTATGTGAGTTTCAAAGATGTCCCAGGAAGATCTATCTCTGGGGCTAAATAGCTCTGCTGCTGGCAAATCTCCTAAAGAATCCCACATGTACTAGTATGGTGATTCTCTGCCTAATATCAGACGCGGGAGAAGCTTTGCTGGTAAGTACAGTGAGGGAGAAGGCGCTAATGTATCTATTAGGGCTCTCCAGGTCTCCATTGCTCCATTAATTAGCATCTCTTTATTAGATGATTATGTGCGTGTTTTCTTTGGTAATCATAAGTCCCCCAGAAAGATCTGACCATAGGCCTGAGAGGCTAGAGCCACCGTGTCCCTGTTTTTCCTTGGATCTGCAAGGGAGAACCACCAACTTAGTTGTATGGCCTTGTGGTAGTGAGCTAAGTCCGGGAGGCCCATACCTCCTTTGTTTCTGTCTTTTGTGAGCAGAGTGTGCGCTACTCTGGGTTTTTTTCTGTTTCCAAAGAAATCTGGAGAACAGTACTTTCATTTTGGCAAAAAAGTTCAATGGCAGGCCTATGAGGACCATTTGCATAACATAGAGGATTTTTGGGAGAATATATGTTTTTAGCAGGGTTTTCCTACCCATTCATGAGATGAGTGGTAGATCATACTCCTTGAGTAACTTCTCTACCTTCTCAAAAAGAGGAATGAAATTTAACTTGTAGAGGTCTGAAATGCATCTGGGAATTTGCACGTCCAGATATTTGGTTTGGATCTTGAATGGCATTTGGAAGCTTAACTGTTTAAATTTGCTTGCTGGCACAAAGACATTTAAAAGCTCAGATTTATTGTAGTCAACTTTGAAATTCGAGATGTTCATAAATGAGGAAAGCAATGACACCAGGCATGGCAGACTCTTCTGGGGGTTGGTAATGAGAAATAAGAGATCATCTGCAGTAGCTTTGACATGGAATTCCCCTACCTGCAACCCCTGGATATCAGTGTTCTCTCTTACACATTGTAGCAGGGTCTCAGCCACTAATATGAACAAAGTGGGCGAAAGCGGACAGCCCTGCCTGGTGCCATTTGTGATCCCTAAGGACTGGGAAAGCGTGCCGTTTACTTTCAGTCTTGCATGGGGCTGAGCATACAGTGAAAAAATTGCTCTGACAAATGGAAGTGGGAACTTTAAGAGAATAGCTTCCATTAGGGTCCAATCAACTCTAAAAAAAGGCCTTTCCGGCATTGACTCCTAAAAGAGCTAGCTGAATCTTCTTCGCTTGTGCATATCGAATAGCCTGTAGTACCTGGATAGAGTTATCATTCCCCTCTCTACCGCCAATGAATCCCGCTTGGTCTGTATGGACCAACTTCGGAATTAGCTTTTTAATCTTGTAGCTTCGCCCAAATCTGTAAGTCTAGGTTCAATAAGGAAATGGGCTTGTAACTGCCACATTCCTGGGGGTCCTTCCCCTCCTTATGTATTAGGGCAATGTGCACCTCCTGGGTCTGTTTTTTCAGGGCCTCACCTTTTTCTGTAATATTGGAGGGGAAATCCATCATGGCCGGGGCTTTTTTTTTGGTGAGAAGGTTGCAATTATTCTACATACTTCGTCAGTAGTTATGGTCTCCATTAGCCTGTCTGCTTCTTGTTGATCTAGGAACGGTAAGTTTATCTTACCAAGGAATTTATCTATCACCCTATGTGTAGTTTTATCTGGCTCCTGGGCGTTCTGCAAATTATATAGTTGTGAGTAGAAAGAGTGAAATGCCTCTGCAATTTGTTGTGTGTCTGATTTTAATGCACCTTCTGCGGATTTGATTGTTCAGATGTGTGTTCTTATGTAAATTTTATGTGCTTTCCAAATTAAGGGTTCAGTTAACCCGTGGTCTCTGTTTGTATTAAAGTAATGCTGGAGGTGGTGTTCAATTTCTTTACTGTATCGAGGGTTGTCGAACAAAGATTCATTGAGGCAACAAGACCCCTCCCTAACCGAGAAGGATATAGGGACAGATACATGTGCATGGTCTGGGATTGTGATTGGATCTATTTCCACTTCAGTAGTATTGGGAAGGAGGTATCTGGATACTAGTTGATAGTCTAGCCTTTGGAACGAAGCTTGTGGTGTGGAGAAAAATGAATAGTCCTTTGCTGAAGTAGTAAACCTCTAAGTAGTAAACCAGCCCTAGATCATCCAGTTTGCCTAGCAATCTTTTCAGTGTTGCATGTAAAATGTGAGACTTCCCCGAGGAGGTGTTCAATGAAGGGTTTAGGGCCATATTTAGATCTCCACCTAAAATGATCGGACCTTCTGCAAATAGTTGGAGTTGGTCTAGTGCCTGGAGTAGCCACTTTGCCTGGTTTACATTTGGTGCATATACATTAGCTAGAGTAATTGGTACATTAGCTAACTTCCCTTTCACATAAAGCAGTCTTCCTTCTGCGTCTGAGTATGTAGAATGGGGCTGGAACGGGAAGCACTTACTATTTCCAATGGAGACCCCTTTAGATTTAGATGAGGGGCTCAAACTTTGGTACCACTGTGAAAACATATGCTTGGACTTACAAATTTAATCCCTTTACATTAAAGGAGGTGAAAATGGATGATGCCATTGTATGAAGAGCCTCGCCTAGGTACTTTAGAACAATCTCGTCTGCACCTTCAGAGTGCTGGGAAGGTAAATCCTGATGTTTACTCTGCTACCCTGATATAAATTTGTTCTCTGTGGGGGTCGGATTGGGAAGAGAGGAATGTGGGAAGCAGTGTGAATACAGGCATACTGTGGAAAAGACACACACTTTCAAATATGCACAACTTTATTTCTAAGAAAAGTTTTCTTAATGTTAAAACATATACCAATAAACTGTCACGAAAATGAGGAATAACACTGAACCTTGGTTCCTCCTTTCTTTGGTAGACTCGGACCATTCCCGTGGGAGCTTCCCGAAGCCACCGAGATACGAAACATATAACATTGCATCATAAAAAACCATATCCGGTGAGATCTGTATCACCCTAGCTCGAGAGGACAGGGTGAGCGGGGCGAAGGAGGGTGTAGGAGAGAAGGGGTTGAGGGGGGAGAAGGGAGGAGTGGGAGGGAGGGGGGTACAGGGAGGGGAGGGTGAGACAGGTTGAGAGAAAGGGATGAATGTGGGAAGGGGGGCGGAGAGGGTGTTCTTTGTGGGTCAACAGTACACTCACGACTCGCCCAAAGTCCCAATGTAAGTTCTCAGGTTACTCTCGATGCTGATCATGTTGTTCTAGTCTGCGTCCCTCTCAACGTTGCTCCAATCTGAGGAGTTGTCATTTGGCTTTGAATGTTGTATGGAAGCCAGGAGTCGATGCGAATGGGTTCAATCTCTAGTGTTTCCCGGAGTTTTGAAGATTTTCCAAGATGACTCGTCTTCCATCTATGGGGATTGGTAGTCCAAAGGGAAGAAGATTGAGAGCGTAGAACTTGAAGATTACGAGAGCGTAGAACTTCCAAGAGTGGTCTCAGGATCCTGCGCTTTGTTAGTGTGGATGGTGAAATGTCCTGAAAGAAGCGCATTTCATTATCATACTTAATAGATCGTTTATCTCGGGCAGCGGGTAGTAGCTGAGAAGTTTCAACATAGGACAATAAGCCACATATGACGTCCCTTGGTGGTTCTTGGGGTCTGGCCTGTGAACGTAAGGCTCTGTGGATGCGTTTAATTACTATTCTAGTGGCCGTGCCGCGGGTAGTAGCTGAGAAGTGTCAACATAGGACAATAAGCCACATATGACGTCCCTTGGTGGTTCTTGGGGTCTGGGCTGTGAACGTAAGGCTCTGTGGATGCGTTTGATTACTATTCTAGTGGCTCTGTCAGCTCCCAGCAAGGTAGAGAATAGGTCAACGGCTACTTTTGGCATTGACTCTGCTGGCCATGATTCTGATAGACCTTTTATTCTAATATTTTTGCACCTGCTCCGATTCTCTTGGTCTTCAATCAAGGTGAATGCCGTATTAATGTATGCTTGGTTTTGCGCTGAGTGGTCTGCAAGCGTAGTTGTGGCTGCAGAAAGGTCTGAGCAAGTTGCCTCCAAGTTATCTACTCTTCTGCCTGCATTCATAACTTCTGTTTTTATGTTTGCTAATTCGGCCAACACAGGTTTCATTGCTTGCGATAGCACTTTCAAGGAATGACTTGGATATGGCAGGTACATGAACTTCAGTCCATCCATCCTGTATACTATCCACATCTGAATCATTTACCCTGTGGGGGATGTAGTAGCCTAAGATGGAGTTACACTATAAAGGAGTATGGCGCTAACAAGACCGGCATAAAAAACTCTTGATACAGTCTTGATAAATGCAAAGCTATCAAGAAGAAATATAGAGCCGAGCACCTATCTATACTCAATTGACAATATAAGTGTGTATAGTATTAAACATATATTTAATATTAAAAC
Organism: Engystomops pustulosus; assembly: GCA_019512145.1. Taxonomy (NCBI): domain Eukaryota; kingdom Metazoa; phylum Chordata; class Amphibia; order Anura; family Leptodactylidae; genus Engystomops; species Engystomops pustulosus. The sequence continues at coordinate 11,614 of WNYA01002056.1, forward strand.
ATTAAGTTTCAAAATTTGACATTACACAAAATATTATTCTCATATGACCTAAAACATATAGTATATTCATTGTATTTTTATATCTCAGGCTGGGCTAAAAAAGGGGTGAGAAAAGCACTTAAAGGCACAATTCTTCCGAAAAGTAGTTTGAAACATAAAAATAAAAATTGTGTATAAAAAAAAAAATCGATAAAAATATTTGACAAATGGAGATATATCCGTGGAGAACACTGAAGAGTACTGAATGGACAATTGTCAGTGTATGGTTGTTAGTATCCAAATACAAACGGCTGTAAATATGATCCGGAATGATGACAGTCGTGAAAGATGGCGACTGGTAGTTAAAGGTTTGTACAAGCTTATATAGTGTATGAAGTCAATACAATATATTGGTATTGCACTTAATTTTTGTCATGAATTTTTATGCAGGCTTGTCCTTTCTATCGAAAGGTAAACATCAGATATTGCACTCACGGTTTGACCACACTAATATTGAAGGGTTCCTGAAGCCAGCCGCCACGAACGTTGCATGTGGGAGCGAACGTCTTGACTCTGCGTTCTGTGAGTCATTGTGCACATGCGTGAGACCGCTGTGCCTGGTGGGATTGTGTCTGCCGTGTCCCAACCAATGTGTCTCCCAGTGGTCCAAATCAACAGCAAACGGAGGTAGTCCCGTAAGTACAAACGGATATTAGCACCTGTTTAAAGTTGTCTTAGATGCTTCATATAATAGAATGTCCTTTTTTTCTGGCATTAATCTCCACGGTAACCATTCAAAAAAGGTTTTTGAGATAAAATCGCTAAACGCGTTTCAAAGCCTCCTCTCGGCTTTTTCATCAGTAGCTGCTAAGTCTTGCGATCTTGATAAATGCCCACCACACACGTACACGCACACACATATAAGATTATATGTATTTTACACACAGGGCCGCATCTCTCATAAGGCAAGATGAGCCGTGTTGGGGTGGCAAACAACACAACCATGGGAGGTATTTTACCACCTTCACACTGAATTGTACACACAGTATTCTGCTGTAAGACCTCAAATGGCATCATCCCAGATTCTGCTGCATGAGTGGATAAAGCAAGTGCATGTATAGAAAAATACAGTACCCAACTGGTTTAAGGATGGGAAGCATATAAGAGCACCAGCCCCCAGCAGATTGGCACCCCCAGCGCATGGCCCCAGTAGATAGGTAGCGCAATCACATGCCCCCAGTAGGTGGGTAGCCCAATCACATGCCCCCAGTAGATAGCCACAGCACATGCCTCCAATAGACCGGTAGCCATAGCACATGCCCTTAGTAAATAGCAACAGAAATTGTCCCCTAGTAGAAATTGTCCCCTAGCACATGTGCCCCAGTAGATATATAGCCCCAGCACATGGAGCTGGTGGGTCCCCCTATATTGATGAGAGTAGACCTTTTCCATTCACGAGAATGGGAGCCACTAACTAAACGTGACATTCTCAGCATGCTTATTGTTACCTTAATGGTATCTGAGCAATTGTAGCTTCCAACCAGAGCACATGCCCAGCAAAAGATAGGTAGTCACTGCACATGCACCAAGTAGATAGGTAGCCCCTGCACAAGCCTCTGAGTACATAGATAGTTACAGCGAAAAAAAATATTATTATCAATACTCACCTACTTGCGCTCCATGCAGCTGGCTCCTCCTCTCTCCCACACTCTCTATAACACCGGAGCCATGGCCACCAGTGTTGTTGCTTCGCTTATGGTGCCTGGGTCATAGAGTGGAGTGTACACTGGATGCTGGCATCTACTCCTCTCTATCACCCAGGCGACGTTGCCTAAGAAACGGTGGCCGTGGTCAGGGTCAGACTGGGGGGCCTAGGGCCCACCAGTGAAATTGATTCTGGGGGCCCACATACGTGTACATGGAAATATTACCTGTATATACTTAGGCCGCATTTACAGTATGCATTTTCATTGCATCTAAAAGGCACAACAAATGCATCAGGCAAAACACAGCAATGATAGTATGATTAATGATAGTAAAAACACAGATGTATTTTAAGGTGTGTTTTTCCCCATGTGTTTGCAATGTGTTTTAAACGCAATGCAAACACATACAGGCTTATTTACTAAGGGTCCGCGGCCGTACTTTAGTCAGATTTTCCGACATTTTAGAGAATTGCACGGCCATGGCAGGAGATTGTGTTGCACGCAATTGGATTTTGCGGCAGCTGCGCTGGCTTTCATGCAACACAAATCTGACGATCTGACTGAGTGCAGGATTTAACATTCAAATTGTGTCGCAATCCAATGCACTTACATGCAGCGGGAAGAAGAAGATGAACTCTGTCGGACCTGAGCAGGGAAGAGACACATGCAGGATATCGTGTGCATGATCTTAGTGAATCACAGCTCAGTACATTATTGTTGGACAATGCACTTTCTGTGAACAACTGCAGATGGGTAAGTAAATGTGCCCCATATTGTAAATGCAGCTTATGGCCATGTGCAGAAGATGCCATTGAATTGTGTTGTTTAGACCTAATTGCTTGTGTTCGTAAGTAGTAACGTGCGTTGTTGCTACTTACCCAATGCAAGCATTTAAGTCTAAACACATCTGCATTCCCGGAGGAGATTCTCCAAATAAAATGTAATTCAATCTTGTGAAAATGAATGTAAGGTCCAGCATTAGGTAGGATCTATTAAAAGCTATCAGTGCCTCTGCCATCTCCTATTGTGGCCCCTCACCTCCTGCTCATATTGTGGCCTCTCAACTCCCACTCATATTATGTCCCCTCCCATCTTCTCCTCATATTGTGGACCCTCTTATACCACCCCTTATTGCATACCTCCCAACTTTTGTTGAGGAGAAAGAGGGACAAAACTGCGGCGCGCGTAGCGCGCCGCGGCGATTTTTTTACCCACAGAAGCCACACCCTAGCCCCGCCCCCTAACCACACCCCCATGGCCACGCCACTGCTCATACCTCCAACGCATCCACTGACACCAATGTATATATAGCAGCAATATACATATATATATATATATATATATACACGGATTAACCCCACTGGCACCAATGTATATTTATGTATATAATTGGGGGGCATATTCCACTCCCCCTAGACAACGAGCGTGTCCCCCCTAGACAACGAGCATATCCCCCCGCCAGACAACGAGCATGACCCCCCCCCAGACAACGAGCATGCCCCCCCTATACAACAAGCATGCCCCCCCCTAGACAACGAGCATGCCCCCCACTAGACGAGCATGCCCCCCCCTAGAACAGTATTGTCCCCCCCCCCTAACAACTAGCATGTCCTCCCTCGACAACGAGCATACCCCCCCCCCCTAGACAACGAGCATGCCCCCCCTAGACAACGAGCATGCCCCCCCCCCAATGGCTGCGTGCCCTTTTTTGTGTGTTTGTGTTATTTTTGTCTTCCAGGACCGTGCCTGCTGTGGACTACTTCAGATTCGAAGGATTACGTCGATGACCGACATTTCTAACAAATAAATGGCCAACGGGGTGTGTTCTGCGTTCTGTTCAATTAAACTTATCTTGTTAAAACGGTGTGATTTATTTTTTGCGCACTCTTCATAGTTTGCCATAGTAGTGGTGCCGGCTAGGTGACGGTGTGCTCATTACGAAGGGCTGGCCTTAGTATGTTTGCCTTAATTTTTTTGGCAAATTCAAACTAAGCCCATACCATTACCCCTTACCCCCGTACCCAGCCACCGGGGAGCCGGGAAGAGCCGGGTACAAACCCGTACCTGACCGTCTATAGATGTGTCAGGTAGTGGGGCGCTGCAGGCTGGTATTGTTGCGCTGGAATAGCCCCCTAACAGTGGCCTATCCCAGCTCAGTAATGGCAGGCTGCTGCTGCTTTTTTGTATCTGGCTGATTTGAAAAATAGGGGGAGCCCCATGCCATTTTTTCTTCAAATTTTTGACAAAAATATGCATGGGGTCCCCCCTTACAAGGGGGCTCCCAGGCTGTTTCCCTCATTTTTAAAAAAAAATGGAAAAAACCGGCATGGGGTGCCCCCTATTTTTCAAATCAGCCAGATACAAAAAAGCAGCAGCAGCCTGCCATTACTGAGCTGGGAGAGGCCACTGTTAGGGGGCTATTCCAGCGCAACAATACCAGCCTGCAGCCGCCCCACTACCTGACCATCTATAGACGGTCAGGTACTGGTTTGTACCCGGCTCTTCCCGGCTCCCCTGGTGGCGGTGGGTACCGGGGTAATGGTATGGGCGTTAGTGTGAATTTGCCAAAAAAATTAAGGCAAACACTAAGGCCAGCCCTTAGTAATGAGCACCGTCACCTAGCCGGCACCACTACTATGGCAAACTATGAAGAGTGTCGCAAAAAAATAAATCACACCGTTTTTAACAAATATAAGTTTAATTGAACAAAGAACGCAGACACACCCTCGTTGGCCATTTTATTTGTTAGAAATGTCGGTCATCGACGTAATCCTTCGAATCTGAAGTAGTCCACAGCAGGCACGGTCCTGGAAGACAAAAATAACACAAACACACAAAAAA
>WNYA01002056.1:16171-50567 GCA_019512145.1 Engystomops pustulosus
AAATTAAGGCAAACACTAAGGCCAGCCCTTAGTAATGAGCACCGTCATCTAGCCGGCACCACTACTATGGCAAACTATGAAGAGTGTCGCAAAAAAAGAAATCACACCGTTTTGTAACAAATATAAATTTAATTGAACAAAGAACGCAGACACACCCTCGTTGACCATTTTATTTGTTAGAAATGCTAGTCATCGACGTAATCCTTCGAATCCGAAGTAGTCCACAGCAGGCACTGTCCTGGAAGACACAAATAACACACACTGTGGCGAATGCACTGAATTATTGTGACATGCACCCGCTCAATAAGATGTCCCCAAAATGGTATTAATTTAAGTGTCATCTCATACCGCATAAATGACACCTTAAAGAGGGCCTGTCACCCAGAAATTCGGCACTAGATGTTACTAAAGTAATCAGCTCCTAGTGCTAAACCAAACGCAGCGGTGTTACACAGGAACCCCTGATAACGCTAATTAACACTGCCGCGCTGTACACTACAAACGCCGGACCGCTCTCAAAGTGGCGTATTCATGAGGGGGTGGGATTGTGGGCATGACACGCGGCAGTCACCGCCGGCCTATGGAACGAGCGGGGGCGGTCAGGAGAAGAGGGACCGCCCCCTCATGAATACGTCGGACCCCTTTGAGAGCGGTCTGGCGTTTCTAGGGTACAGCGCAGCGGTGTTTGTTAGTGTTATCAGAGGTTTCCGGTAACGCTATCAGTGTAGCACCGCTGCGTCTGTCTTAGCACTAGGAGTAGCTTACTTTAGTAACATCTCTGGGCGCGTTCACACGGTGCGTTTTGGTTGCGTTTTCATTGCGTTTGAAATGCATTACAACAGCTGAGAGGCGATTTGCCTAATTAAATTACTGTTTACGCTTGTTAACGCATGCGTTGACATTGCGTTTAGAGTGCGTTCTGTAAACGGAAACGTTAACAGTGATGTAATTAGGCAAATCGCCTCCTCAGGTGATGTAATGCGTTTCAAACGCAATGAAAACGCAGGACATAACGCACCGTGTGAACGCGCCCTCCTAGTGCTGTTTTTCAGGGTGACAGCTCCTCTTTCCACACCAAAGTATAGAAAAATTATTGGCCTCAAAGTATGGCAAAATGAAGAATTTTTTTTCTACAAAAGATTTACATTTTAAAAAAAAATCTAAAACACAATAATTCTTTTCAATGTTACCATTTTTAGGACAGTATGGCCTTTTAAACAATTTTTTTACATGTTTTATATTTTTTGCGAGAAGAGTTGTTTTTTTTAGTGTCTTATTTTAGAGTGCAGAACTTTTTTTTATCACTCTTTAGGACATTTTTTTTTAAAGGTATTTATTAAAAATGATCTTTTTTCAGAAAGTTTTTTCCTTTTTTTCCCTGGCGTTTACTGTGCGGGTCCAGTAATGATTCTGTTTTATCATACAGATTGTTACGGACGTGGCAATACCAAATATGTGGCGGTTTTTTGTGTGTTTTATACTTTATTAAGTGTTTTTATAGGAAAGTGACATTTTAGGGGCTTATATTTTTATGTATTTATTTTTTATTTATTCTAATGTGTAGTGTTCAGTGTTTTTACATGTTTTTACTTTTCCCTACTTGAACTTGAACCAGCGATGCTCTGATACACTGCTCTACAATACTTTTTCATTGTAGAGCAGTGTAAACTGTCTGAGCGTGCAGACTGGCAGGGACATCGGGCAGCTCCGGGGCACATGCCAGTCCTCGGAGCTGGCCAGAAGAGGATCGGTTCCCCCGGTAAGCGGCGCGGGGGATCCGATCCATAGCGGGAACCCCCTCACATGCCGCGGTCATGCTTGACCGCGACGTGTAAGGGGTTAACACCCACGATCGGAGTCGGCTCCGATCGTGGGTGTTAGAGCGCGGTGACATTGCAATTATTGCAGGGCTTGTACGTCACAATGCTGACATACAAGTCCTGATAGATGTGTCCTGTCACCCAGCACACACAGCTACAGGTTACTGTGAGGGTCAGGCTGTGTCCTACCTCATCTCTGCTGGGGAGATGCTTCTGCTGGACGTCTGCAGCTCCTGAGGGGGGTAAGCGCATCACACAAGGTGCTCTTCTCTCTGTGCTGCCCCCTGCACCTCCACAGCTTCAGGAGAAGGAGCAGAGGAGTGTGCAGGGTCCATGGCCGGGGCACATTGCAGCCGCTCTCCTGGTGACCCCCCCTCCCTCCTCACACATCACGGCAGCTCACACAGGGGGGAGGAGGAGGGGCCGTGCTGTGCTCTGCGGTGCTGGGAGCTCAGGATCTCCAGGTGACACTTCCCCCCCTGATGTTTCCTCCTCACACATCCCGCGGCAGGGGAGGGGGGGCGGCCCGGGGGAGGAGGAGGGGTAGTGCTGTGTGCTGGGAGCTCAGACTTCACAGCCTCCGCGCTGCCGCTGTGTCTCTGCAGCCGATGTGTCCCGGGACCAGGAGACGGGACTCAGTCTCTTGGCCCGGGACAATGCAGAGAAAACCGTGAATATCTCTCAACCTCCCGGGGCGGCGGGACACAGCTAAAAAATCGTGACAGTCCCGCCGAAAGCGGGACGGTTGGGAGGTATGTTATTGTGGTTGGCCTCTCATTTTCCCCTATAGCGTGTGTCCATTCTCATGCCCCCTCATAAACTCTACTCCTCTTTTCATCTTTACTGTGTCTGTGATGTCGGCAGATGATGACAACATCACTCTGCACCTGCCGGAATCACAACCTCAGCAGGGTAACAGTGATGATGCAGAGAGTTAATAGCTCTCTTCACCATGCTGATATTCTGCTCTATCTATGTCCTCTCTGAACACAGAGCTGAAGTCCCGACATCGGGTTGCGGGGTGTCGGGTAGTATACTACAGAAGTATAGTTGCAGTGCACATGTCAGAATTTGTATGCTTAACTTCATTCTGGTGCTGTATTTATGGTACAATTATTGTTAAATATTATAAAAGTTGTTATATTCTTGAATAAAGAAGGCTCTATTATAGTATATTTTTGTACATAGGAGGCATTATTATAGTATTTATACTTTTGTAAAATAAGTACATACTCAATATCCTATTGTCTCTCTTTGCCCCTCCGTGCCAGTTGGTGCCCTGCTTACCTCTCTGCACTCCAGCGGCGTCTCCCACGGCTACCGCTACATGAACTGGCTGATCTCACCACCAGCAGTCCCAGCAGATTGCCGCTCAGAGACAACAACATGATCAGCTCATCTCCATCTTGCAGCAACTGTTGGCGACCCAGCACCAGCATCCAGTGCCTGCGGTACCTCCCGCTACTACAGCTACACCGATCCCAGGCTGCGACTTTTCATGCCCACCAAGTATGACGGAGACGCAGGGGCTATATAACCCAGTGCTCCTTGCATATTGAACTGATGCCTTCACAGTTCACCACAGAATGGTCTAAGGTGGCTTTCATGATCAGCCTTTTTTCTGGGTAAGCCCTGGCATGGGCCACCGCCCGTTGTGATAGGGACGAACCGTTCATGGCTAATATCACCACATTCCTCGCTGAATTCCAATCTGTCTTCGAGGAACCAGCCTTGGTCGATGGGCGAATCGATTCTAATGATTGTAACTTCGGTTAGAATTTCAGGAAAAATTCGATTCGCCATGAAGCCGAAATTTATGCTGATTTGCGGGAACGAAGTTGTTTTTTTTCCACTCATGTTTCTGCTGAATGGGCGCGAGAACAACGTGTTACATGGGGCAGAGCACTCTGGGAAGGAGAAAGGAACACCCCCGATGACATCTGCAGACCTGTAAGCCAATCAGCGACCGGCAGGCTTATGTGATGTCACACAGCCCTATAAAACCCAGCCATTTTCTATCTCAGCACTTCACACTTCATGTTGTAGCGTCCAGCTGCTGCTATTGTACTGTGCGATTCTTGCTGCAACCCCTGGTTGTTCTTTAAGGGGGGATCTGTATACCCCAAATAGCAGTTCTATTTAGTGACAAAATCGAATAGGAAGAAATCTGTTTGACATTCATGCATCTGCAGTAGTGAGCTGTCAGTTGTGGGTTATCTGTATAAAGCACATTGCCATACCTTATTGTGGCTCTAGTATACAGCCATTTTTACATGTGAAATCCACATAGTTTATACAGTGATATTCGCTGAAATTACACTGTCAGTTGTGGGGTATCTGTATAACGCACATTGCAATACCTTTTGGGGGCTCTAGTTTACAGCAAGATTTACGTGTGAAATCCACATAGTTTATACAGTGATTTTCGCTGAAATTACACTGTCAGTTGTGGGGTATCTGTATAATGCACATTGCAATACCTTTTGGGGGCTCTAGTTTACAGCCAGATTTACGTGTCAAATCCACGTAGTTTATAAACCACTATGTCAGACAGAAAGGTGGCAGGTGGAGCAGGCAGAGGTGGCAGCACAGTAAGGGGATGTCGCAGCAGGGGTGACTCTGTGAGGCCAGAACTGCCGTAGTCATCTAGTGGCAGTGTGTTGATCAACAACCCAAGGTCCGTAGGTTCCTCCAACAATTAGTTGGCATGGCCCAGGAGCAGGTCAGCGGCCCTCACCTGTCCTCAACCAGGCTCTGTCCTGTTCCTTTCCCGCAGCCAGAGAGCTACTAGGTGGTCTGGGCTCAGCGCCACTATTCAGCGAGGACGAAGTGCTTGAGGCCAGTCAGCAGCTGCTTTGCAGTGAAGAGGTGGGGCAGACTTCCGCTGCTTCCTGCAGTAAGCAGGCTGTGCATACTGACACCGGTGAGGAGAGTAGCAGTGACCAGGAAATGCAAATTGACGATGATGTAGCCGATTGCACTTCGGAGCCGGGTGTAGCAGAGGATTCATCATCATCGGGCGAAGAGAGTGTCAGCTTGCGGAGCAGGCAGCAAGTCGCTACTGTGGCTGTGAGTCAGTAGGGTGGCAGCAGTGCGAGGACGAAAGCCAAACGTCCGCGGGGTACAAATCCCGATTCGCAGGCCCAAATAAGCAGTGGCACAGTGGCCAATGGCCTGGGATAAACGGGTGTCAGATGCGGTCCATCCTGCAGGCGCAGCAACAGCAGCAGCACCTAGTGGCACACATGCTGTTTCAGCAAGTCAAGGCTCCAGCACCTCTGCCGAAGGGAGATGTTTGTCTTTGACATCATCTCCCGGTCCAGATACTCTTGCTCCTCGCTACGCATGGCGCCAGCGGTCGTTGAGCGAGGTGATTATAAAAAGACAACTCTATGCGTCCAGCCATCCTAAGGTGCAGAAGATGACAGTGCTCTTGTCGAAGTTGTTAGTTGTTAGTCTCTCCCTTTCCAAGTCGTGGAATCTGCACCCTTCAGAGACCTAATGGCTTGTGCCGAACCGAGGTGGAGAGTTCCAAGCCGCAATTTCTTTTCCAAAAAGGCTGTGTCAGCCCTTCACCAATATGTACAACAGAAGGTGGGCCAGTCCTTGAGCTTATCAGTTTCTTCCAAGGTGCACGGCAGCGCGGACGTGTGGAGCTGTAATTATGGTCAGGGCTAGTATATGTCCTTTACGGCCCACTGGGTGAATGTGCTTCCCGCCAAGCCACACCAACAACTTCTACAAGAGACAGCGCTTTCTCCTCCACGTTGTCAAACTGCTGCTCCTGCGCCAGTGTCCGCCTCCTCCTCCTTCTCCACCACCACCTCAGCCTCCACAAGTGCTGCTCCATCATACCACATGTGCAGGGCACAGCGGTGTCACGCCTCCATATGTTAGACCGCCTGTATGAACAGTGAAAAGCCATTAATGATTTTTTGATGATGCAAGCGGACCGTAGTACTCCCCTGTGTAACTTTGATGTCAGCCACTGGCAGCTCATGCGTGAGACTTGCCGTTTGCTCAGGCCTTTTGAAGAGGCCACGTTATTTGTCAGTCGCCAGGACTGCGGGATGAATAACGTCATTCCACTGCTTCATGTCCTGGAACTCATGCTGCAAAGTCTGTCTGGTCAGGGCACTGGAGAAGTGGAGACTACATCTCATGGCCACATGAGTCCGGTGGGGGCTGAACTGGAGGAGGAGGAGGACATTGGAGCACAAGCAGGGTCTGGTGCAATTTGTGGTTTTTCTACTCAGGTGACAGGAGTGGAGGAGCAGGAGCATCCGGAGGAGGTAGAAGACGAGGCAGATGACCCAGAAGCACCGTGGCAGTATACTGTGGATATGGAGACCGGGAGTCCCTCAGAGTCACTTGCGCAGATGTTTTTCCTGCTGCTGAGAGGGAGGAACAACTGGCATACTATAGAGAAATACTGAGCACACAGTTGGCCGCTGCCTATGTACGCCATTGTCCATCCTCTGTCAGGTCTGACTGGGGGATTCCTGGCAGTCATTGCTCACGTACTACTACCACGGCTGCTGTGGGGAGCTGGGGGGGTAGGAGCAGTAGCAGTTCCATCAACAGTCGCTTAAGTCTGGATTCCTTAATGAGCAATTTCCTTCACCCGCCTAGTGAGGAGGGTAGCCGCCACCAGCAGCAGCAGGACATGAAGCAGACCCTGCACCAGCAGGTGGTGGCCTACTTGGACAGCACTTTACCACCTGAGGTAGAGGATCCCATGGACCAGTGATTTTCAACCAGTGGCGTGGCACACTAGTGTGCCGCGACACATGGTCGGGTGTGCCGCGGGGAAAGTTCCCCAAACTATGGTGCCCCCTGTGTTTTGTTTTCCAGAGAAATGTAAAATGAGAAATACTATAGTCATGAGGCTGGAGTACTATGCTGAGTATATGAGCTGGCACTCGTACTCTGGCCTCATGGCCATAGTACTTCTCATTGTACTCCTTTATTTTGCAGTATATGAGCCACATAATAATCAGCACCATATACTAAAACCAGGGAGAAACTGAGAACTGTTGAGGAAGAGCTCTGTGTGTGTCTTTCCACCATTCCTGCCAGGATATCCTGTCGGGGTCGGGCCAATCCCGCCTTACACTCTTCTCTCAGACACTCCAAATTAGTTGAGCATGTGTGCACATTTGGATAAGAAAAGACAGAAGACTGAAGTTCCGTTTTATCTTCCCTTTTTTTCAACAAGCCTGACTGCAGTCTCTGCCCCCTCGGGGAGGGTATGCACTTTCTTAAACACACCTAACATCATGTTCTAACAAGGTACACGTTAGTGTAGCTATTCACTCAACGCAGGGGCCCCGGCTCACCGTTGTGTATCAAGAAAATAACAAACGTTCCTAACCTACCAAAGAAAACCTCTGACTACACATCCGTTAGAATCATTAATAGTTCAAAAACCGTGCTTCCCTCGGTACCTTAATCAGCCGGTCTCCTAGTGAGCCATGCTATCTTCTTTCCGGTCTCTAACCCTAGACCACCTTAATTCCCTCCCCCCGTATAAAATAATAAAAACAATAAAAACAATCCGGACACGTAACCAGTGCCCAATATCCCCAGAACAGAGGATGTCAATCTGTACTATTCTCAGTCCGCAAACTTCCTCCCCAGCTTCTACAGAAGGGGGGCAGAGACTCTATATGTCACAATGAAGCTTTTTACTTTCACTTTCCACCCAAAGGTCTGACTCAGTGCCTGAGAGAATAAGGCGTGGTGATTATTCAGTGACACACCATAGGGAAGTGTCACTATACATCAGTTCTGAACTATTCCAGCGATCACCGTAAAGAAAATGAGTCTCACCACTTAGACAATTAGCCCTTAGACTCGAAAAGTATCAGAAGCTACTAACTTATTCCACACCAATGATCACAGGGAAGTCCAATACATATATAATATGCATTAACTTACTGTGATTCAGTGAGGCCGCGGTCCTCTATTGGTGTGGACAAGTGTTCGTCCTCCGTCCTCTGGTTCGGGTCCTCGGGTGTACGGTATCAGCGGGGATGGCCCCACGTTGGGCGCCAGCTGTCAGGGTCGGGCCAATCCCGCCTTACACTCTTCTCTCAGACACTCCAAATTAGTTGAGCATGCGTGCACGTTTGGATAAGAAAAGACAGAAGACTGCAGTTCTGTTTTATCTTAGGTTCATGCTCTTAACTTGCCGAACAGAAAAGAGAGATGAACTGTGTTTATTTCCTGATTACATAGCTTTTTATACCCATAGGAAAAGGTGTGGTTACATACATTAAAATCATTACAATTGGTGATAGCTAAGCATATATGTCTGGCCCCCGGCTCTTGCTGATTGGTCTTCCAAAACTAGGCCTTGGTTGCTATGCCAGGGGAATTTCCAGTCACCGTTGTCTACAGTAAATTGACCACTAGTCTGGATGCTGATGCTATTCTTAACAAACATCTGCTCTTCCATCTTCTGCTTTCCATCACAAGACTTGAGTTTCGCTGACAGTTGCATGTCTGGTTAAAACTGATGTAGGGGAAAAGCTCTGTATTTCATAACGAACAGTGTACAAAAATATAGGGCAAAGGGCACATGTATACAATCATAAAGCATATAATTATTATGGACACATAATCATTACTTTGACCCTCACAATTCCCCCCTAAATACTGAGCTTTTTCCCTACACTTTGCTGCGATTCGTTTTTCCTATAGGCTGTCCATGTGGTGGGAGAGGGGAGTGGATTGCTTCACTGAGTCATTGACCCAACGTGCCCTTGTGACACCTGGATCAATTTCCCAGCACTAACCTTACTGACACATGGAGTCCTCCTTCTTTCCCTTACACTAAAGCTTCCACTATTGGGGAGGGGGCTGAGTATTCCGAGATCACAATGGCAGGTAGGTCATCTATCGGGGAAGAATTTGGGTGTTCCAGAACTGGAACATCAGGCTGTTCTGACAGAACTGAGATCTCAGGCAAATCGGGTAGATTTCTATTCCTCATGGACATATAACAAACAGACTGTTTATCGATATTCGGAAAAACTCCTTTAGCCTTATTATTCGCAATTTTCTTGGCCAACCTCTTGTATAATGGTATACAACAACATAAGAGAAATAGAGCCAGGATGAACATCCCGAGTAGTACCAATCCTATCTGTTGGAAAAGGCCTTCCACCCCCCTGCCCAGCTAGTAAACCATGCTGCCCAGGAGGTATCTACCCCTACATTTTCTTTCATCTCAGTTGCCAATGCTGTAATTTTCTTTATGGCTATCAGTGTTTTACCACCAGCACCTGAATTCTGAGGGATGTAAGTGCAACAGTCTTCTCCTATCATTCCACACACTCCACCTTTTTCTGCTAGTATCATATCTAGGGTCATTCTATTTTGTAAAGTCATTCTAGTATTGGGGCCCAGTTCTTCCACAATACTGGTGAAAGCATCCCTACTATAATTTACAAACCTCTGTTCATTATAGTAAACGTAATTTATCCAATCCACATTTTTATTGATTTGCACTTGGGGGATTATGGATGCAAATCCGGCTGCAATCTGATCCTGAGCCTTGTATCGGTTTGGGACCCCCCTTGGGACACCAATACTATCTATGTAAACCTCAGGATCTTGTCTGTAATCGGTGTTACTTAGTGACCTTTTTATCTTTACCTGTTTATTTTTATGAGTCGGATCCCAGGGTAACATCAAGAAAGGCAGGACTAATTTAACTAGGGCACATTGACCCCTCCATGATTGGGGGAGGCGATTCCTCAGCTTACCATTCCCACAAAGCCAAAAGACATCATAAAGGAAAGAAGTATGGTCGAACAATAAATCTGAGTCTATGGTGATAATCTCTTGGCAGAAACCTTTTTCAAACACCCCCAGGGGAGTTTTGGCATTAATGATGTCAGAGGATACACAGGTATAGTTCCCCTGCTTAACCCAGATTTCACCTGGGGGTCTTACCTTAGACTTAACATGAACTAAAGGTAGATATTCCAAACAATCAGAGGTATTCTGGCCCTTTAAAAGTTTCATCAAACAGGTCAGTCTATCTATATGTGGGATCACATAGGGTTGGGTGGTTAGATGAGGATTTGCCCCTGCACAAGCTATGCATCCGACTGATATGTTGTGTGCCTTTACAGTATACTTTACCCATTCTAACCATAAGTTCTTTCTTGGGACAACCTGAGTTTCCAACCTGAGAAAACCTCTTCCCATTTTAACCCGGGAACTGGTATTACCTCGCTTACTACTTTCTGTAGTTCTTGATCTGCTTCTGCTACGTAGTTCACTGGGGCACTTGTGGGTCTCAATTTAGCGTCATACGGGGCCGTGGTGTGTACCCAAAAAGTTGTGATTATTAAACAACTCAAACAGAAAAGGATATAGAGCTTCATTTTGTCTTCCCCTTGCAGTGTGACGCGTGTATTTAGGTGGGTTTCCCTTCAAGTTTCACCGCTGTAGGCGTTACCAGGACCACTGTATAAGGTCCCTCGAATCTGGGTTGAAAGCAATCTTTCCTAATATGCTTCTTCACATACACTTGATCACCTGGTTGGAAGTTGTGGACTATGTCACCTGATGACTCTGGAAGAGAAGCAACAACTGCAGCATGCAGATTAGTTAATTCCTTGGACAATTCAATTACATATTGTACAGTCTTATCATGACTTTCAGACAATTCCTGCTTACTTATCACGGGAAAAACTGGTGGTTTGCCAAACAAAATCTCCTAGGGGGTGAGACCATGTTTAGCCTGGGCAGTGTGTCGGACATGATACAGAGCAATGGGGAGCAATTCTGGCCAGGGGAGGGGACTATCCTGAGTCATTTTGAGCAACTTGTTCTTTAGGGTACCATTCATCCTCTCTACCTTCCCTGAGCTCTGTGGGTGGTATGGTGTGTGTAGGCCCAAATCTACTCCCAACATATTCCATAATTCTCTGAATATCTGAGAAGAAAAAGCAGGGCCCTGGTCTGACTCTATAACTTGTGGTACTCCAAATCTACAAACTGTCTCAGTGATTAGTTTCTTTGCTGTAGTTTTTGATGTCATGTTAGCTACTGGGTACGCCTCTGGCCATCCGGAGAACATGTCTACTACTACAAGTACATATTCGTGTTTTCCCTCCTTGGGTAGCTGGATGTGGTCCACTTGGATCCTTTGAAATGGGTACTCTGGTCTGGCAAGGTGTTGTTGGGGTACCTTTGTCGTAGGGGCGGGATTGCAGGTGGCGCATACGGTACAGGCCTGATTGTATGCGGCAATAACAGATCTGATTCCTGAGGCGTAATAGATTCTCTGGATGCAGGCGTAAGCTTGGTTCTTTCCCCGATGTGTGGCTCCCTTGGTGTATCTATATAAACGTTGTCATCTAGGTGCTTCTCTTAGACCTTTAGAATCCTTTGGGATTCTCTACCTTTTCTTATGTGTCTGATCAACCTTATCCCTGGGGATCACGAGGAAGGAATGCACAAGTTTTATCACCGTACACTAACCTTCCCAGCCTCTAGGCCTGACCTGACTCTCCTATCCCCACAAATCCAGTACATCAGACACTGCTAATACAGGGTTACCTGTGCTGTCAATGTTAAAAAAAAGTCATTGTCTTGTTGCACCAACCGTAGGTAAAGTCTCCTACCCTGGGGGCATCCTGGTTACAGTGATAGTCATGGTTGGGGTGTCCCTGAGCATACAGTCAGTCAGAAGAGACCAGCTAACAGAAAGAATAAGTAAGTTTGCAATAAAAAACGTGGCAGCATGCTGGCTTCCCTCCTGCTTCACAGACATGGCATTGGTCAGCAGGACTTGGAAAGGACCGTCGTAACAAAGCTCCAGACTCTCTTTCTAGTGTCTCTTTACCACCACGTAGTCTCCAGGCTTCAGGTTATGCATCCTGAGGTCTCTGTCTGGATCTGAAAAAGGAATTAGAAACACTTTTGCGGACCTTTTCCAAGGCCTGGCTCAGCTGTGTGGCATATTCCACCTGGTTTCCTGCTATTAGCTATAGGGTCTGTGGGAAAGTAGGGGTCTAGTCTGGGTGCACAGCCAAAAAGTACTTCAAAGGGGAACAATCCTATCTTTCTGTTGGGTGTGGTCCTAACTGAATGGTGGGCAGCAGGAAAGCACTCGCCTGTTCTACACCCAGGAGGGACAAGGTTTCAGGTCTTTACCTGTCCAGTGAAGTGGGTTCTGCGACTGGACTCTATGGTCTCTGGAAGTCCAAACCTGCAGAAAAATCTCACTCACCAACTTCTTGGCTGCGGCTCTGGCAATAGCCTTGGTCATGGCAGAAGCTTCTGGCCACCCTGGAAAGAGATCAATGCACACAGGCACGTATTCCTACGTACCACTTTTTGGTAGCTGGATAAAATCCATCTGCAGTCTCTGGAAGGGATACAGCAGCTTGGGTGTCACCTTCTGTGGGGTCTTTTCCACCTTACCCGGGTTGTGGCGTGCACAGACTATAAAGGCTTTCACTAGTCTAGTGACATGGGTAGTAATGCCCGGGCAAACCACTTATGGTTTATGAGCACTAGCATGGCCATTTTGGATATGTGTGTGTTTCCGTGGGCTACTTGACTTACTGTCGGGTGCAGGGCTCTGGGCAGGCACACCCTCTCTCCCAGCATCCAGGTCCCATCGTCATCTGGGCTCCAGCTTTCCTCCACACTTCCTTCACTTCTGATGACTCCCGGGCCACCAGGGACTGGAACACCTGTGGATCAAACTTTTAGCTCAGAACTCACCGCTGAGACTTCAGGACAGTCTCTGGGCTCCATCTGTGCAGCTGCCTTCGCCATCCCGTCAGCCACATACTTGCCCTTGGCTTGTGGAGTCACCAAATTGTGTGTGCTTTTTCTTTTACTATCCCCACCTCTTTTGGAAGTAAGAGAGCATCCATGAGCTCTTTAATCAGTGTGCCATGCTTAAAGGGGGTCCCTGTAGAGGTGAGGAAATCTTTAGCCTTTCATAAGGGTTCATAGTCGTGTTTAGACCTCAGAACTATACCTTGAGTATAGATGTTTGGCCTTTTACCTTCCACCAGCTGTAGCACTTCCCTGAGTGCCATCACTTCACCTCCTGCGCTGACCTGTGTGGAGGGAGTGGTTCTGCTTGTACTACCTCATGTGCACCACTGACCACTGTATATCCAGCATAGAACCATCTGTCCTCTCCTGCAGACCTGGAGCCATCTATGAGAAAAAAACTCAACATCTGGGTTACTCACCCTTCTCTCCCCCCCTCTCTGAATCCTGGAAGACTGGCGACAAAATGAAGGATTCAGAGCTGTGCACCTTATCAGTGTATCCTGGGGAATCAGGAGTGCACACTGGAGTCTGAGCTGTAATTCCTTTCTTCAGATGCTTGGGCTGTACTTGGGTGAGGACACTGTGCAAGTCTTGTGGGGTTTGCACTGTAACTGAGTGATCTAGGGTCTAGGATCAGCTCACTGGCCTTGCTGAGCAGATTGCTGGCTGCAGCTACTGACACATGAGGGGCCCCCCTCACGACTGAGTCTAACCGGGCCTAATAGTGGGCCACTGGGGAGGCCACCATATTCCTGGGCTAAAACATCTATGGCATAAACTGGATACTCAAAGCGAAATAAAATAAAATGTCTGGTTCAGTGGAATGTGCCTAAGGCCGGGGCAAACAGGATTTGCCAGCTTAGGGCTTATGGAATACATCAATTGCCTCCTGACTAAGGGCAAATGGGGAAGAGGCAATTCAGTTTATCAAGGGGCAACATCAGGCTGGAGGCAGCAGACCTTATCCTAGGCCGCAGGAGCTGGCCAGTCCTAGAAACATGTGAAGAGGCTCAGGGCCTCAGGGCAGGGGCACATTCTGGACCACCAGCTTTCTTTCCTCTGCCAGGTATCTGCCTGTGGCTGAGGAGCAGTGGCCCAGGAAGACCACCTTCTCCTGGCAGTACCGGAGTTTATCTCTAGAAACTTTGCAACCCTTCTGGAACAGAAAACACATAAGGTTAATAAATGCATCCTGACAAACAAAAACAGTAGGTCATCCACATACTGAAAAGGAGACCATCCAGTAAGGGGCTAGTCTGTCAGTCTACTCCCTGTAGGGCCGTGGGGTATTGGCTGGGTGAGTTTTACCTCCCTTGTGGGATGCTACATCAGGTATACTGAAATACTAAACTGGTAAAATCAAATAGGTACTGGCAATTTTCATGCAGGGGCACAAAAAGTAGAACATTTGCTAAATTAATAATAGTGAATAATTTGTCACTCTCAGGGACTGCTGCCAGTGTGGGACACTCATTAGCAGCTTGGAGATCATGGACCATCCTACATGTATGTTGTTTTTTCTGGGTCTTTTTCTTGACTGTGAATGGGTTAAAATCATCACTGGGCTAGCAGGGGAGGGTTTGACAATAAGAGAAGCTGTCTGGGGGGGGATGTACTTGCTGACGTCCTCGTTAGTTACCGCCCCCCTATTAGAATATGGCCACTCACTTTAGTCACTTTAGTAATGTCTCCTCCCAGTAAGTGGAAGCACGCCCCCTTGAATTGGGCTCCTCCGGAATCGAAACTTTTGTCAGTCATACTTTGGTGTGGTCTGTGAAACACTGGTCTTAGTTTCCCTCTGTCTTTCAGTCACAATTCCCTCTATCTCCCCCCCCCCTTGTAAACTTGCACTTGCAAAGTCACTGTTTGTTCTTCTCCCAAGCACAACACAGATCGCTTCAAGACCAGTTCTCAGACACCAATTGCAAGCAGCTATGGAGAAATTTAGCCATCAAGAAATAAAATCTCTTTTTCTCAAATTCTCTACACATCAAAATCTCTGAAATGTCTCTTATCACCTGTTTCTTTCTTAACGAGCACTCTGAAGGATTCCTGTTACTCTATTCTGGTGTCCGTCTGTCAAAGTCAGAGGCTCTAAGTGTTTATTTAAAAATCTGATCAAGTTTTTTTTTTCCTTCTTTTTTTTTTTTCCTCTCACCGTCCTTTTAATTCTAATTCTTTTAATTCTTATCATGATTCCGCCCATTCTAGGTTTTATAAACCACACACTCTACAGGTCCACCCTTCCGGACTGGGTTGTTCGCCATTATAGGGCTGTGGCTGGGCACATGGCACTGTCGCCATTTTGGTTTCGCATTTCACATCTCTTTCTAAAAGCTTCACATATTTATATAGCACTTCCGCTTTTGTTGAACAACCATCTCCTCGCACTTCTGACCATCATTCAACTTGCAAACTTGCAATGCTCTGACCACTCTGTAGTGAGCCTGAGCAGCTTCCAGTATGCCTTTATCTTCTAACACACCTCTACTTGTGGTTAGAATTTGCTTCCACACTGAAGGCTGTAGCCTTCCCTTTGAGGGCATATCAACATACTTGTACAACCTCACACAATTATTAACATACTTTTTTTCTTCCCTTTTTTTCAACAAGCCTGACTGCAGTCTCTGCCCCCTCGGGGAGGGTATGCACTTTCTTAAACACACCTAACATCATGTTCTAACAAGGTACACGTTAGTGTAGCTATTCACTCAACGCAGGGGCCCCGGCTCACCGTTGTGTATCAAGAAAATAACAAACGTTCCTAACCTACCAAAGAAAACCTCTGACTACACATCCGTTAGAATCATTAATAGTTCAAAAACCGTGCTTCCCTCGGTACCTTAATCAGCCGGTCTCCTAGTGAGCCATGCTATCTTCTTTCCGGTCTCTAACCCTAGACCACCTTAATTCCCTCCCCCCGTATAAAATAATAAAAACAATAAAAACAATCCGGACACGTAACCAGTGCCCAATATCCCCAGAACAGAGGATGTCAATCTGTACTATTCTCAGTCCGCAAACTTCCTCCCCAGCTTCTACAGAAGGGGGGCAGAGACTCTATATGTCACAATGAAGCTTTTTACTTTCACTTTCCACCCAAAGGTCTGACTCAGTGCCTGAGAGAATAAGGCGTGGTGATTATTCAGTGACACACCATAGGGAAGTGTCACTATACATCAGTTCTGAACTATTCCAGCGATCACCGTAAAGAAAATGAGTCTCACCACTTAGACAATTAGCCCTTAGACTCGAAAAGTATCAGAAGCTACTAACTTATTCCACACCAATGATCACAGGGAAGTCCAATACATATATAATATGCATTAACTTACTGTGATTCAGTGAGGCCGCGGTCCTCTATTGGTGTGGACAAGTGTTCGTCCTCCGTCCTCTGGTTCGGGTCCTCGGGTGTACGGTATCAGCGGGGATGGCCCCACGTTGGGCGCCAGCTGTCAGGGTCGGGCCAATCCCGCCTTACACTCTTCTCTCAGACACTCCAAATTAGTTGAGCATGCGTGCACGTTTGGATAAGAAAAGACAGAAGACTGCAGTTCTGTTTTATCTTAGGTTCATGCTCTTAACTTGCCGAACAGAAAAGAGAGATGAACTGTGTTTATTTCCTGATTACATAGCTTTTTATACCCATAGGAAAAGGTGTGGTTACATACATTAAAATCATTACAATTGGTGATAGCTAAGCATATATGTCTGGCCCCCGGCTCTTGCTGATTGGTCTTCCAAAACTAGGCCTTGGTTGCTATGCCAGGGGAATTTCCAGTCACCGTTGTCTACAGTAAATTGACCACTAGTCTGGATGCTGATGCTATTCTTAACAAACATCTGCTCTTCCATCTTCTGCTTTCCATCACAAGACTTGAGTTTCGCTGACAGTTGCATGTCTGGTTAAAACTGATGTAGGGGAAAAGCTCTGTATTTCATAACGAACAGTGTACAAAAATATAGGGCAAAGGGCACATGTATACAATCATAAAGCATATAATTATTATGGACACATAATCATTACTTTGACCCTCACAATTCCCCCCTAAATACTGAGCTTTTTCCCTACACTTTGCTGCGATTCGTTTTTCCTATAGGCTGTCCATGTGGTGGGAGAGGGGAGTGGATTGCTTCACTGAGTCATTGACCCAACGTGCCCTTGTGACACCTGGATCAATTTCCCAGCACTAACCTTACTGACACATGGAGTCCTCCTTCTTTCCCTTACACTAAAGCTTCCACTATTGGGGAGGGGGCTGAGTATTCCGAGATCACAATGGCAGGTAGGTCATCTATCGGGGAAGAATTTGGGTGTTCCAGAACTGGAACATCAGGCTGTTCTGACAGAACTGAGATCTCAGGCAAATCGGGTAGATTTCTATTCCTCATGGACATATAACAAACAGACTGTTTATCGATATTCGGAAAAACTCCTTTAGCCTTATTATTCGCAATTTTCTTGGCCAACCTCTTGTATAATGGTATACAACAACATAAGAGAAATAGAGCCAGGATGAACATCCCGAGTAGTACCAATCCTATCTGTTGGAAAAGGCCTTCCACCCCCCTGCCCAGCTAGTAAACCATGCTGCCCAGGAGGTATCTACCCCTACATTTTCTTTCATCTCAGTTGCCAATGCTGTAATTTTCTTTATGGCTATCAGTGTTTTACCACCAGCACCTGAATTCTGAGGGATGTAAGTGCAACAGTCTTCTCCTATCATTCCACACACTCCACCTTTTTCTGCTAGTATCATATCTAGGGTCATTCTATTTTGTAAAGTCATTCTAGTATTGGGGCCCAGTTCTTCCACAATACTGGTGAAAGCATCCCTACTATAATTTACAAACCTCTGTTCATTATAGTAAACGTAATTTATCCAATCCACATTTTTATTGATTTGCACTTGGGGGATTATGGATGCAAATCCGGCTGCAATCTGATCCTGAGCCTTGTATCGGTTTGGGACCCCCCTTGGGACACCAATACTATCTATGTAAACCTCAGGATCTTGTCTGTAATCGGTGTTACTTAGTGACCTTTTTATCTTTACCTGTTTATTTTTATGAGTCGGATCCCAGGGTAACATCAAGAAAGGCAGGACTAATTTAACTAGGGCACATTGACCCCTCCATGATTGGGGGAGGCGATTCCTCAGCTTACCATTCCCACAAAGCCAAAAGACATCATAAAGGAAAGAAGTATGGTCGAACAATAAATCTGAGTCTATGGTGATAATCTCTTGGCAGAAACCTTTTTCAAACACCCCCAGGGGAGTTTTGGCATTAATGATGTCAGAGGATACACAGGTATAGTTCCCCTGCTTAACCCAGATTTCACCTGGGGGTCTTACCTTAGACTTAACATGAACTAAAGGTAGATATTCCAAACAATCAGAGGTATTCTGGCCCTTTAAAAGTTTCATCAAACAGGTCAGTCTATCTATATGTGGGATCACATAGGGTTGGGTGGTTAGATGAGGATTTGCCCCTGCACAAGCTATGCATCCGACTGATATGTTGTGTGCCTTTACAGTATACTTTACCCATTCTAACCATAAGTTCTTTCTTGGGACAACCTGAGTTTCCAACCTGAGAAAACCTCTTCCCATTTTAACCCGGGAACTGGTATTACCTCGCTTACTACTTTCTGTAGTTCTTGATCTGCTTCTGCTACGTAGTTCACTGGGGCACTTGTGGGTCTCAATTTAGCGTCATACGGGGCCGTGGTGTGTACCCAAAAAGTTGTGATTATTAAACAACTCAAACAGAAAAGGATATAGAGCTTCATTTTGTCTTCCCCTTGCAGTGTGACGCGTGTATTTAGGTGGGTTTCCCTTCAAGTTTCACCGCTGTAGGCGTTACCAGGACCACTGTATAAGGTCCCTCGAATCTGGGTTGAAAGCAATCTTTCCTAATATGCTTCTTCACATACACTTGATCACCTGGTTGGAAGTTGTGGACTATGTCACCTGATGACTCTGGAAGAGAAGCAACAACTGCAGCATGCAGATTAGTTAATTCCTTGGACAATTCAATTACATATTGTACAGTCTTATCATGACTTTCAGACAATTCCTGCTTACTTATCACGGGAAAAACTGGTGGTTTGCCAAACAAAATCTCCTAGGGGGTGAGACCATGTTTAGCCTGGGCAGTGTGTCGGACATGATACAGAGCAATGGGGAGCAATTCTGGCCAGGGGAGGGGACTATCCTGAGTCATTTTGAGCAACTTGTTCTTTAGGGTACCATTCATCCTCTCTACCTTCCCTGAGCTCTGTGGGTGGTATGGTGTGTGTAGGCCCAAATCTACTCCCAACATATTCCATAATTCTCTGAATATCTGAGAAGAAAAAGCAGGGCCCTGGTCTGACTCTATAACTTGTGGTACTCCAAATCTACAAACTGTCTCAGTGATTAGTTTCTTTGCTGTAGTTTTTGATGTCATGTTAGCTACTGGGTACGCCTCTGGCCATCCGGAGAACATGTCTACTACTACAAGTACATATTCGTGTTTTCCCTCCTTGGGTAGCTGGATGTGGTCCACTTGGATCCTTTGAAATGGGTACTCTGGTCTGGCAAGGTGTTGTTGGGGTACCTTTGTCGTAGGGGCGGGATTGCAGGTGGCGCATACGGTACAGGCCTGATTGTATGCGGCAATAACAGATCTGATTCCTGAGGCGTAATAGATTCTCTGGATGCAGGCGTAAGCTTGGTTCTTTCCCCGATGTGTGGCTCCCTTGGTGTATCTATATAAACGTTGTCATCTAGGTGCTTCTCTTAGACCTTTAGAATCCTTTGGGATTCTCTACCTTTTCTTATGTGTCTGATCAACCTTATCCCTGGGGATCACGAGGAAGGAATGCACAAGTTTTATCACCGTACACTAACCTTCCCAGCCTCTAGGCCTGACCTGACTCTCCTATCCCCACAAATCCAGTACATCAGACACTGCTAATACAGGGTTACCTGTGCTGTCAATGTTAAAAAAAAGTCATTGTCTTGTTGCACCAACCGTAGGTAAAGTCTCCTACCCTGGGGGCATCCTGGTTACAGTGATAGTCATGGTTGGGGTGTCCCTGAGCATACAGTCAGTCAGAAGAGACCAGCTAACAGAAAGAATAAGTAAGTTTGCAATAAAAAACGTGGCAGCATGCTGGCTTCCCTCCTGCTTCACAGACATGGCATTGGTCAGCAGGACTTGGAAAGGACCGTCGTAACAAAGCTCCAGACTCTCTTTCTAGTGTCTCTTTACCACCACGTAGTCTCCAGGCTTCAGGTTATGCATCCTGAGGTCTCTGTCTGGATCTGAAAAAGGAATTAGAAACACTTTTGCGGACCTTTTCCAAGGCCTGGCTCAGCTGTGTGGCATATTCCACCTGGTTTCCTGCTATTAGCTATAGGGTCTGTGGGAAAGTAGGGGTCTAGTCTGGGTGCACAGCCAAAAAGTACTTCAAAGGGGAACAATCCTATCTTTCTGTTGGGTGTGGTCCTAACTGAATGGTGGGCAGCAGGAAAGCACTCGCCTGTTCTACACCCAGGAGGGACAAGGTTTCAGGTCTTTACCTGTCCAGTGAAGTGGGTTCTGCGACTGGGCTCTATGGTCTCTGGAAGTCCAAACCTGCAGAAAAATCTCACTCACCAACTTCTTGGCTGCGGCTCTGGCAATAGCCTTGGTCATGGCAGAAGCTTCTGGACACCCTGGAAAGAGATCAATGCACACAGGCACGTATTCCTACGCATATAATCATTATGGACACATAATCATTACTTTGACCCTCACAATTCCCCCCTAAATACTGAGCTTTTCCCTACACTTCGCTGCGATTCGTTTTTCCTATAGGCTGTCCATGTGGTGGGAGAGGGGAGTGGATTGCTTCACTGAGTCATTGACCCAACGTGCCCTTGTGACACCTGGATCAATTTCCCAGCACTAACCTTACTAACACATGGAGTCCTCCTTCTTTCCCTTACACTAAAGCTTCCATTATTGGGGAGGGGGCTAAGTACTCTAAGATCACAATGGCAGGTAGCTTATCTATTGGGGAAGAATTTGGGTGTTCCAGAACTGGAACATCAGGCTGTTCTGACAGAACTGAGATCTCAGGCAAATCGGGCAGATTTCTATTCCTCATGGACATATAACAAACAGACTGTTTATCGATATTCGGAAAAACTCCTTTAGCCTTGTTATTCGCAATTTTCTTGGCCAACCTCTTGTATAATGGTATACAACAACATAAGAGAAATAGAGCCA
This sequence comes from Engystomops pustulosus, assembly GCA_019512145.1. Classification (NCBI taxonomy): domain Eukaryota; kingdom Metazoa; phylum Chordata; class Amphibia; order Anura; family Leptodactylidae; genus Engystomops; species Engystomops pustulosus. Next base: position 37,069 of record WNYA01002056.1, read on the forward strand.
GGATGAACATCCCGAGTAGTACCAATCCTATCTGTTGGAAAAGGGCCTTCCACCCTCCTGCCCAGCTAGTAAACCATGCTGCCCAGGAGGTATCTACCCCTGCATTTTCTTTCATCTCAGTTGCCAATGCTGTAATTTTCTTTATTGCTATCAGTGTTTTACCACCAGCACCTGAATTCTGAGGGATGTAAGTGCAACAGTCTTCTCCTATCATTCCACACACTCCACCTTTTTCTGCGAGTATCATATCTAGGGTCATTCTATTTTGTAAAGTCATTCTAGTATTGGGGCCCAGTTCTTCCACAATACTGGTGAAAGCATCCCTACTGTAATTCACAAACCTCTGTTCATTATAGTAAACATAATTTATCCAGTCCACATTTTTGTTGATTTGCACTTGGGGAATTATGGATGCAAATCCGGCTGCAATCTGATCCTGAGCCTTGTATCGGTCTGGGACCCCCCTTGGGACACCAATACTATCTATGTAAACCTCAGGATCTTGTCTGTAATCGGTGTTACTTAGTGACCTTTTTATCTTTACCTGTTTATTTTTATGAGTCGGATTCCAGGGTAACATCAAGAAAGGCAGGACTAATTTAACTAGGGCGCATTGACCCCTCCATGATTGGGGGAGGCGGTTCCTCAGCTTACCGTTCCCACAAAGCCAAAAGACATCATAAAGGAAAGAAGTATGGTCGGACAATAAATCTGGGTCTATGGTGACAATCTCTTGGCAGAAACCTTTTTCAAACACCCCCAGGGGAGTTTTGGCATTAGCGATGTCAGAGGATACACAGGTATAGTTTCCTTGCTAAACCCAGATTTCACCTGGGGGTCTTACCTTAGACTTAACATGAACTAAAGGTAGATATTCCAAACAATCAAAGGTATTCTGGCCCTTTAAAAGTTTCATCAAACAGGTCAGTTTATCTATGTGCGGGATCACATAGGGTTGGGTGGTCAGATGAGGATTTGCCCCTGCACAAGCTATGCATCCGACTGACATGTTGTGTGCCTTTACAGTATACCTTACCCATTCTAACCATAAGTTCTTTCTTGGGACAACTTGAGTTTCCATAGAGAAAACTTCTTCCCATTTTAACCCGGGAACTGGTATTACCTCGCTTACTACTTTCTGTAGTTCTTGATCTGCTCCTGCTATGTGATTTACTGGGGCACTTGTGGGTCTCAATTTAGCGTCTCGTAATTCAAACATCCCAAGCTTCCCATTTAGCGTCCCCCTATGGCATCCTAACACATATTTCCCTAAATCTCCTGGGGAAGGCATTGTGATGCTTATAAACAAAGGAAGACAGTTGCCTGGGTGTTTACATGATCTAGTTGGGAACCCCCCCTAGATACAGAGTCATCCGATCAAGAAGGGATTTGCCATGTTCGTCTTTCCTTTCTAACCCTTCTTGGAGTTGATACCCCCACTTTTTCCCTGTGTTCCACCCTACATCTGACCATGAATTACAGTTCTCATTTCCGGGACGGGTTACACAGATGTAGAACTGTGCTTCGCCCTTGTACTGGTATAATGGATCTCATCTAATGTCCTCTGTCCCTCGACAATCTACGATATCACAAAAATCTAAGAAATACTCTTCATACGGGGCCGTGGTGTGTACCCAAAAATTGTGATTTGGCAATTATCTGTGATTATTAAACAACTTAAACAGAAAAGGATATAGAGCTTCATTTTGTCTTCCCCTTGCAGTGTGATGCGTGTATCCAGGTGGGTTTCCCTTCAAGTTTCACTGCTGTAGGCGTTACCAGGACCACTGTGTAAGGTCCTTCGAATCTGGGTTGGAAGCAATCTTTCCTGATATGCTTCTTCACATACACTTGATCACCTGGTTGGAAGTTGTGGACTATGTCACCTGATGACTCTGGAAGAGAAGCAACAACTGCAGCATGCAGATTAGTTAATTCCTTGCACAATTCAATTACATATTGTACAGTCTTATCATGACTTTCAGACAATTCCTGTTTACTTATCACGGGAAAAACTGGTGGTTTGCCAAACAAAATCTCATAGGGGGTGAGACCATGCTTGGCCTGGGCAGTGTGTCGGACATGATACAGAGCAATGGGGAGTAATTCTGGCCAGGGGAGGGGACTATCCTGAGTCATTTTGAGCAATTTGTTCTTTAGGGTACCATTCATCCTCTCTACCTTCCCTGAGCTCTGTGGGTGGTATGGTGTATGCAGGCCCAAATCTACTCCCAACATGTTCCATAATTCTCTGAATATCTGAGAAGAAAAAGCAGGGCCCTGGTCAGACTCTATGACTTGTGGTACTCCAAATCTACAAACTGTCTCAGTGATCAGTTTCTTTGCTGTAGTTTTTGATGTCATGTTAGCTACTGGGTACGCCTCTGGCCATCCAGAGAACATGTCTACTACCACGAGTACATATTCGTGTTTTCCCTCCTTGGGTAGCTGGATGTGGTCCACTTAGATCCTTTGAAATGGGTATTCTGGTTTGGCAAGGTGTTGCTGGGGTACCTTTGTCGTAGGGGCGGGATTGCAAGTGGCGCATACGGTACAGGCCTGGTTGTATGCAGCAATGGCAGGTCTGATTCCTGAGGCGTAATAGATTCTCTGGATGCAGGCATAGGCTTGGTTCTTTCCCTGATGTTTGGCTCCCTTGGTGTATCTATATAAACGTTGTCATCTAGGTGCTTCTCTTAGACCTTCAGAATCCTTTGGGATTCTCTACCTTTTCTTATGTGTCTGATCAACCTTATCCCTGGGGATCACGAGGAAGGAATGCACAAATCTTATCACCGTACACTAACCTTCCCAGCCTCTAGGCCTGACCTGACTCTCCTATCCCCACAAATCCTGTACACACCAGACACTGCTAATACAGGGTTACCTGTGCTGTCAATGTTAAAAAAAAGGTCATTGTCTTGTTGCACCAACCGTAGGTAAAGTCTCCTACCCTGGGGGCATCCTGGTTACAGTGATAGTCATGGTTGGGGTGTCCCTGAGCATACAGTCAGTCAGAAGAGACCAGCTAGCAGGAAGAATAAGTAAGTTTGCAATAAAAAACGTGGCAGCATGCTGGCTTCCCTCCTGCTTCACAGACGTGGCATTGGTCAACAGGACTTGGAAAGGACCGTCGTAACAAAACTCCAGACTCTCTCTCTAGTGTCTCTTTACCACCACGTAGTCTCCAGGCTCCAGGTTATGCATCCTGAGGTCTCTGTCTGGATCTGAAAAAGGAATCAGAAACACTTTTGCGGACCTTTTCCAAGGCCTGGCTCAACTGTGTGGCATATTCCACCTGGTTTCCTGCCATCAGCCATAGGGTCTGTGGGAAGTAGGGGCCTAGTCTGGGTGCGCAGCCAAAAAGTACTTCAAAGGGGGCAATCCCATCTTTCTGTTGGAGGTGGTCCTAACTGAATGGTGGGCAGCAGGAAAGCACTCGCCTGTTCTACACCCAGGAGGGACAAGGTTTCAGGTCTTTACCTGTCCAGTGAAGTGGGTTCTGCGACTGGGCTCTATGGTCTCTGGAAGTCCAAACCTGCAGAAAAATCTCACTCACCAACTTCTTGGCTGCGGCTCTGGCAATAGCCTTGGTCATGGCAGAAGCTTCTGGACACCCTGGAAAGAGATCAATGCACACAGGCACGTATTCCTACGTACCACTTTTCGGTAGCTGGATAAAATCCATCTGCAGTCTTTGGAAGGGATACAGCAGCTTGGGTGTCACCTTCTGTGGGGTCTTTTCCACCTTACCCGGGTTGTGGCGGGCACAGACTATAAAGGCTTTCACTAGTCTAGTGACGGGGGTAGTAATGCCGGGCAAACCACTTGCGGTTTATAAGCACTAGCATGGCCATTTTGGATGTGTGTGTGTGTCTGTGGGCTACTTGACTTACTGTCGGGTGCAGGGCTCCGGGCAGGCACACCCTCTCTCCCAGCATCCAGGTCCCATCGTCATCTGGGCTCCAGCTTTCCTCCACACTCCCTTCACTTCTGATGACTCTCGGGCCACCAGGGACTGGAGCACCTGTGGATCAAACTTTTAGCTCAGAACTCACCGCTGAGACTTCAGGACAGTCTCCGGGCTCCATCTGTGCAGCTGCCTTCGCCATCCCGTCAGCCACATACTTGCCCTTGGCTTGTGGAGTTAACAAATTGTGTGTGCTTTTACTTTTATTATCCCCACCTCTTGTGGAAGTAAGAGAGCATCCATGAGCTCTTTACCCAGCTTGCCATGCTTAAAGGGGTTCCCTGCAGAGGTGAGGAAATCTCTAGCCATCCATATGGGTTCATAGTCGTGTTTAGACCCCAGAGCTATACCTTGAGTATAGATGTTCGCCCTTTTACCTTCCACCAGCTGTAGCACTTCCCTGAGTGCCGTCACTTCACCTCCTGCACTGACCTGTGTGGAGGGAGTGGTTCTGCTTGTACTACCTCATGTGCGCCACTGACCACTGTATATCCAGTGTAGAACCGTCTGTCTTCTCCCGCAGACCTGGAGCCATCTATGAGAAAAAAAACTCAACATCTGCATTAATCACCCTTCTCCCCCCCTCTCTGAATCCTGGAAGACTGGCGACAAAATGAAGGATTCAGAGCTGTGCACCTTATCAGTGTATCCTGGGGAATCAGGAGTGCACACTGGAGTCTGAGCTGTCTGGCCTTTGCTCAGATACTTGGGCTGTACTTGGGTGAGGACACTGTGCAAGGTAAGTGGGGTTTGCACTGTAACTGAGTGATCTAGGGTCTAGGATCAGCTCACTGGCCTTGCTGAGCAGATTGCTGGCTGCAGCTACTGACACATGAGGGGCCCCCCTCACGACTGAGTCTAACCGGGCCTAATAGTGGGCCACTGGGGAGGCCACCATATTCCTGGGCTAAAACATCTATAGCATGGACTGGATACTCAAAGCGAAATAAAATAAAATGTCTGGTTCAGTGGAATGTGCCTAGGGCCGGGGCAGACAGGATTTACCAGCTTAGGGCTTATGGAATACATCAATTGCCTCCTGACTAAGGGCAAATGGGGAAGAGGCAATTCAGTCATCATAGGGGCAGCATCAGGCTGGAGGCAGCAGACCTTATCCCAGGCTGCAGGAGCTGGTCAGTCCTAAAAACATGTAAAGAGGCTCAGGGCCTCCGGGCAGGGGCACATTCTGGACCACCAGCTTTCTTTCCTCTGTCAGGTGTCTGCCTGTGGCTGAGAAGCAGTGGCCTAGGAAGACCACCTTCTCCTGGCAGTACCGGAGTTTATCTCTGGAAACTTTACAACCCTTCTGGAACAGAAAACACATAAGGTCAATAAATGCATCCTGGCAAACAACAACAGTAGGTCCTCCACATACTGAAAAGGAGAACATCCAGTAAGGGGCTAGTCTGTCAGTCTACTTCCTGTAGGGCCGTGGGGTATTAGCTGGGTGAGTTTTAACCCCCTTGTGGGAGTCTACATCAGGTATACTGGAATACTGAACTGGTAAAAGCAAATAGGTACTGGCAATTTTCATGCAGGGGCACAGAGAGGAGGACATTTGCCAAATCAATAACAGTGAATAATTTGTCACTCTCGGGGACTGCTGCCAGTGTGGGACACTCATTAGCAGCTTGGAGATCATAAACCATCCTACATGTATGTCGTTCTTTCTGGGTCTTTTTCTTGACTGTGAATGGGTTAAAATCATCACTGGGCTAGCAGGGGAGGGTTTGACAATAAGAGATGCTGTCTGGGGGAATGTTCTTGCTAACGTCCTCGTTAGTTACCGCCCCCCTATTAGAATATAGCCACTCACTTTAGTCACTTCAGTAATGTCTCCTCCCAGCAAGTGGAAGCACGCCCCCTTGAACTGGGCTCCTCCGGAATCAAAACTTTTGTCAGTCATACTTTGGTGTGGTCTGTGAAACAAACACTGGTCTCAGTTTCCCTCTGTCGCCCCCCCCCCTCCTTGTAATCTTGCACTTGCAAAGTCAAGTCACTGTCTGTTCTCTCCCAAGCACAGCACAGATCGCTTCAAGACCAGTTCTCAAACACAAATTACAAGCAGCTATGGAGAAATTTAGCCGTCAAGGAATAAAATCTCTTTTTCTCAAATTCTCTACACATCAAAATCTCTGAAATGTCCCTTATCACCTGTCTCTTTCTCAACGAGCACTCTGAAGAGTTCCTGTCACTCTGTACTGGTGTCCGTCTGTCAAAGTCAGAGGCTCTAAGTGTCTATTTTTTCTGTTTTATCTTACCGTCCTTTTAATTCTAATTCTTCTAATTCTTATCATGACTCCGCCCATTCCAGGTTTTATAAACCACACACTCTACAGGTCCACCCTTCCGGACTGGGTTGGCCGCCATTATAGGGCTGTGGCTGGGCACATGGCACTGTCGCCATTTTGGTTCCGCATTTCACATCTCTATCTAAAGGCTTCACATATCCATATAGCACTTCTGCTTTTGTTGAACCACCATCTGCTCGCACTTCTGACCAACCTACAACTTGCAATGCTCTGGACACTCTGTAGTGAGCCTGAGCAGCTTCCAATATGCCCTTATCTTCTAACACACCTCTGCTTGTGGTTAGAATTTGCTTCCACACTGAAGGCTGCAGCCTTCCCTTTGAGGGCATATCAACATACTTGTACAACCTCACACAATTATTAACATACTTTTTCCCTTCCCTTTTTTTTTTTTCAACAAGCCTGACTGCAGTCTCTGCCCCCTCGGGGAGGGTATGCACTTTCTTAAACACACCTAACATCATGTTCTAACAAGGTACACGTTGGTGTAGCTATTCACTCAACGCAGGGGCCCCGGCTCACCGTCGTGTATCAAGAAAATAACAAACGTCCCTAACCTACCAAAACCTCTGACTACACATCCGTTAGAACCATTAATAGTTCAAAAACCGTGCTTCCCTCGGTACCTTAATCAGCCGGTCTCCTAGTGAGCCATGCTATCTTCTTTCCGGTCTCTAACCCTAGACCACCTTAATTCCCTCCCCCCCGTATAAAATAATAAAAACAATAAAAACAATAAAAACAATCCGGACACGTAACCAGTGCCCAATATCCCCAGAACAGAGGATGTCAATCTGTACTATTCTCAGTCCGCAAACTTCCTCCCCAGCTTCTACAGAAGGGGGGCAGAGACTCTATATGTCACAATGAAGCCTTTTACTTTCACTTTCCACCCAAAGGTCTGACTCAGTGCCTGAGAGAATGAGGCGTGGTGATTCAGTGACACACCATAGGGAAGTGTCACTATACATCAGTTCTGAACCATCCCAGCGATCACCGTAAAGAAAATGAGTCTCACCACTCAGACAATCAGCCCTTAGACCCGAAAAGTATCAGAAGCTACTAACTTATTCCACACCAATGATCACAGGGAAGTCCAACACATATATAATATGCATTAACTTACCGTGATTCAGTGAGGCCGCGGTCCTCTATTGGTGTAGGCAAGCGTTCGTCCTCCGTCCTCTGGTTCGGGTCCTCGGGTGTACGGTATCAGCGGGGATGGCCCCACGTTGGGCGCCAGCTGTCGGGGTCGGGCCAATCCCGCCTTACACTCTTCTCTCAGACACTCCAAATTAGTTGAGCATGCGTGCACATTTGGATAAGAAAAGACAGAAGACTGAAGTTCCGTTTTATCTTAGGTTCATGCTCTTAACTTGCCGAACAGGAAAGAGAAATGAACTGTGTTTATTTCTTGATTACATAGCTTCTTATTCCCATAGGGAAAGGTGTGGTTACATACATTAAAATCATTATAATTGGTTATAGCTAAGCATATATGTCCGGCCCCCGGCTCTTGCTGATTGGTCCTCAAAACTAGGCCTTAGTTGCTATGCCAGGGGAATTTCCAGTCACCGTTGTCTACAGTAAATTGACCACTAGTCTGGATGCTGATGCTATTCTTATCAAACATCTGCTTTTCCATCTTCTGCTTTCCATCACAAGACTTGAGTTCCGCTGACAGTTGCATGTCTGGTTAAAACTGATGTAAGGGAAAAGCTCTGTATTTCTCAACAGACAGTGTACAAAAATATAGGGCAAAGGGCACATGTATACAATCATAAGGCATATAATCATTATGGACACATAATCATTACTTTGACCCTCACAATCCCTTTTGTGTTTATCGAAACAGGCCCAGGTCTCACACTGAGTAAAATAAATTTATAATCTATATTATTAACTATATGTATAATATGACTGTTTTAGTGTCATTTTGTGTTATTTTGGTTGGTGGTGTGCCCCAGGATTTTCTAAGTATAAAAAGTGTGCCGCTGCTCAAAAAAGGTTGAAAATCACTGCCATGGACTACTGGGCAGCCAAACTTGATGCGTGGCCGCAACTTGCGGAGTTTGCAGTAGAGAGGCTGTCCTGCCCGGCCAGTAGTGTGGCATCAGAGCGGGTGTTCAGTGCGGCGGGGGCCATCGTTACCCCCAGGAGAACCCGCTTGTCCACCCGTAATGTGGAGAGACTGACCTTTGTCAAGATGAATCAGGCTTGGATCGGCCAGGATTTCAACTCACCAATGCCTAATGCATCAGATTAGATCAGCCATGACGCTTCCTCCAAACGCTCCTGCTGCTGTTTCACATGCCACCTTCACACTATATCATTGTGCTACTCTGCGGGCTCCTGCTGCTGCTTCAGATGCCACCTTCACACTATATGATTGTGCCACTCTGCGGGCTCCTGCTGCTTCTGATGCCGCCTTCACACTATATCATTGTGCCACTCTGCGGGCTCCTGCTGCTGCTGCTTCTGATGCCACCAACACACTATATCATTGTGCTACTCTGCCGCTCTTGCTGCTTCTGATACCACCTTCACACTATATCATTGTGCCACTCTGCGGGCTCCTGCTGCTTCTGATGCCAACAACACACTATATCATTGTGCCACTCTGTGGGCTCCTGCTGCTTCTGATGCCACCAACACACTATATCATTGTGCCACTCTGTGGGCTCCTCCTGCTACTGCTGCTGCTACTGATACCACCTTCACACTATATGATTGTGCCACTCTGTGGGCTGCTGCTGCTTTTGATGCCACCAACACACTATATCATTGTGCCACTCTGCCGCTCTTGCTGCTTCTGATGCCACCTTCACACTATATCATTGTGCCACTCTGCGGGCTCATGCTGCTTCTGATGCCACCAACACACTATATCATTGTGCCACTCTGTTGGCTCCTCCTGCTGCTGCTGCTGCTGATGCCACCTTCACACTATATCATTGTGACACACTGCGGATTCCTGTTGCTGCTTTTGATGCCACCAACACACTATATCATTGTGCCACTCTGTGGGCTCCCCCTGCTGCTGCTGCTGCTACTGATGCCACCTTCACACTATATCATTGTGCCACTCTGTGGGCTCCTGCTGCTGCTGCTTTTGATGCCACCAACACACTATATCATTGTGCCACTCTGCCGCTCTTGCTGCTTCTGATGCCACCATTACACTATATCATTGTGCCACTCTGTCGCTCTTGCTGCTTCTGATGCCACCTTCACACTATATCATTGTGCCACTCTGTGGGCTCCTGCTGCTTCTGATGCCACCTTCACACTATATCATTGTGCCACTCTGCAGGCACCTGCTGTTTCTGATGCCACCTTCACACTATATCATTGTGCCACTCTGTGGCTTTCCCTGTTGCTGACACCATGTTGCTGCCACCTGTGGACTCCTGCTGCTGCTTCTTCTGTCGCCACCTCCACATTCTTATCATTGTGGCACTTTGTGGCCTCCTTTTGCTGCTGCTGCTGATGCCACCTCCACACTATATAATTGTGCCACTATGTGGCTTTCCCTGTTAATGCCTCCATGTTGCTGCCACCTGTGGGATCCTGCTGCTGATGCCACCTCCACACTAAATCATTGTGTCACTTTGTGGCTATCCCTGTTGCTGCCACCATGTTGCTGCCACCTGTGGGCTCCTGCTGCTGCTTCTGCTGCCGCCACCTCCACACTCTTATCATTGTGCCACTTTGTGGCCTACCATGTTTCCGCCACCTCCATAATTTGTCATTGTGCCACTCTGCAGCCTACGCATGCTGCTGCCAACTGACCGCTGTCTCCCTGGAACACCCTGTGATTTCCATAATGCTGTTTTCACCCTCCATCACTCTATGACGTTGCCACTATGTTTGGTTTTCCCTTCATTTCATCTGTCAGAAGAATGAAAAGCTTCAGGATTGATAGACAAAAGCAGGAGTGGATACAGAACACAGAGGGCATGCAAGTATCCCATTTGCTGCTCATCTCTATTCTGGATCAACTCCTGTTTGTTTTTGGCTTTAGCAATACTGATGGATTATTGACCGATTGAAAGAGGACACTGACGCTTGAAAAGAAGGGCAAAATGATCAGTGACGTCAATGCAAAATTACTGCCGACATCCTCTGCACTCTTTTGGGGGGCTTTTCACATGTATCCGCGTTTAACAGAACAGGTTCTGTCATAATCTATGGAATCATCTGATGTCAGTGTAAAAAGAGTGCACTCTTTTATGTTATAGTGGGATCTTGGCCCTCAGCTCGGTCCTTTCGAGCTGGCACAGATGTTACCTTGTCAGGCGGTGTTCCTGCTTCGCTTATTTAGGGAAGTTGGCCTATGTAAGTGCACATGGAAGTGAAGAATGAAGCGATTCTAAGAGCCGCGGCTGTCATGTGCGTTTCATACTAAAACACAGCATTGTTTGAAGACCAAACCACGCTCCCTATGCATATTTAAGCATGGCACAAAGTTCTACAACACCCTACAGGCTCTCTGTAGCCAGGAAATACCTGTTTTTTAACGTGGTTCGTTTTGATTCGATTCGGGTCGACCTACTGTCCTCTCTGAGTGTACTCATCTCCTTACCCACTCGCATTGACATCCGGTTCTCAGAGCATCTGGAAGAGCAGCGTCTGGGACAAACTGAGACCAGAACTTGTCAACTGCCACGCCTGGCAAAGGCCACTGCAGCCGTCCTTCTTGTCTGCTCCAGAGGAGGCCATGCAGGTGGATAAAGCATGTTTGACAACCCAAGAACACTCCAGATGTTGTCAAGAGAATTTGTGTCTCTATTGTGCCAGCCCGGAGCACTTTTTCAGGTCCTGTCCACTCCACTCACAGCGTTTGGGAAACCTATGCACCTAGGGTTTCTGGAAGAGTCGTCCCTAGGTGAGAATAAAGCTTCTGAATACTCCAATCTTACTTAGCTCGGTGGCCAGTTTTAAGCTTCTGCCTTCCTGGATTACAGCTTTGCAGGAAAATTCATGGATGCTTCCCTGGTCTCCCAACATCATCTCCCTGAGGTCGGTCTTGAGAAGCCGCTGGTCATCTCTTCCATCAGTGGGCAGATCCTCTGCAATCCATTCCGGTACCGCACCGAGCCTCTATTTCTGCAAGTCGGAGCACTGCACAAGGAGAGACTTGGTCCACGCCATCCATCCTTCTGGCTCTTCTGTGGTTGCAGTGCCACACACCCATACTCAACTGACACACGGGGGGTTCGTCGCTTAGGACCGGAATGCCAGTCACGCTGTTTTGTGGTACCTCATTCTGTATATACCATTTTACATCACATAAAAAATAGAATGTGACCAAAATGTCGCACATACTTCAAAATGGTAGCAATGAAAACGTCGGCTAATTTCGCAAAACATAACACCTAACACAGCTCCGTATAACAAAGTATGAAAAAGTTATTAGCGTCAGAAGATGGTGAAATTTCTTTTTCTTTATTCGTACACAATCGTTTAACTGTTTAAAATGTATTAAAACATAATAAAAGCTATATCAATTTGGTATGACCGTGATTGGACCGAACCAAATAAAAAAGTAGAGGTGTTATTTGGAGCGCACAGTGAAAGTCGTAAAAAACGGAGCCCACAAGAACGTGACGTGAACGTGATTTTTTTCCAATTTTTCCACATTTGGAACAGCTCTGTACACGGGAAAAATAAAAAGTTATGGATTTTTGAAGGTGGAGAGCAAGAAATGAGCAAAAAAAAAAAACCCTGTGTCCTTCAGGGGTTAAATGTACAAATTCTTCAACCCTTTAGTTTCTCATGTCTGAGCATTTTGTCAGCTTTTTTTCTATCTCACCTTTCAGAAGCTAGAACTTAAAGGAAATTATTAACCTTTATACTCCATCATGATAAACTCACTCATAGATCCAGGCGGAGTGACTGCGGTAATCTTTTTATATTTGTCATCCATGGTCTCCTTCCTTCTAAACCAACCTGTTAAAATGATGCTAATGAACCTGAGGGGCTCTGGTGGGTGCTTCCAGAGCACCTCAGTGCTTTGTGTCATAGGCTGTTTCAATACACTGAACAGCATTATCTTAAAAGTGGATTTTAGTAGGAAGGAGGCCATGGATAACAAATATAAGATTATTACCACAGTCACAGAGCCTGGATCTATGAGTAGGTGTCCCGTGGTTTATTATCAGGGATTCTGATGGTAAATTTTCTTTACAGTTCATTTCAAAGGAAATTGCTTTTTGTAAGTCAAGGTGACTTTGTTAATAGCATGATTGATGAGCTGTTAGCCCTTATTGGGGAAAAAAATGGAATAAGATGTTATTCTGATTCTTTTTTATTTTACAGTGTTTACCATGCAGAATAAAGAAAATGCTAACTTTATTCTCTAGGTCAGTACATTTCTGGAAAGACAAAATTGGTACAATTTTTGGGGTTTTGCAGCACATAGGGACTAAATATTGTCCAACAGATAAGGCTAAGTTGCAACTAATGAATCAACACCCTAAATGTTTTTAAAGTTATCACATGTATCTGTAATGAAGCTTCATTGTTAATCCTGATTCTGATGGCAACTAGAGATGAGCGAGCACTAAAATGCTCGGGTACTCGTTATTCGAGACGAACTTTTCCCGATGCTCGTCTCGAATAACGAGCCCCATTGAAGTCAATGGGAGACTCGAGCATTTTTCAAGGGGACCAAGGCTCTGCACAGGGAAGCTTGGCCAAACACCTGGGAACCTCAGAAAAGGATGGAAACACCACGGAAATGGACAGGAAACAGCAGGGGCAGCATGCATGGATGCCTCTGAGGCTGCTTAATCGCACCATTATGCCAAAATTATGGGCAACAGCATGGCCATGACAGAGTGACCGAATGAGGCTAGATAGCATCTAAAACATGCAATAATTGACCCTGACAATATAGGGGACGGCATGCAGAGGCAGCGACAGCAGTGGCAGGCTAGAGAGTGTCATGGCGACATACCCTAAATGGACTCAGGCTTCACCAAAGGAGGTGAGCAAGAAGCGCTGAAATGATTTCCTATGTGAACAAAAGGTTGACGGTATATTTAGTCGATAACACAGCATGGTGGCGACATAGTGACCAAGTTCCATAACGTATCTGGTGAAACACCCGAAAAATGAGCCTGACACAGCTCTTTTGATAAAGGGACGACATGTGGAGGCAGCCACGGAGACGACTTCCATGATTAAGAGCGACAGTATGGGGCATTCATATT
>WNYA01002057.1:0-50560 GCA_019512145.1 Engystomops pustulosus
TATATGTCTTGTATGTATTTGGTGCGGGGTCTCCTCAGCCCCCCTGGTTCCCCAGTGTATGTCTTGTATATATTTAGTGCTGGGTCTCTCCTTGGCCCTGATGCCATGTAATGTGTGTGTTATCTTTACATATAAATAGTCAGACAATCAGATGTCATTATAATTCTCAATGGGTCATTGTCCTGCCTGGGGTCACTTACTGCACATTACTAGCCCCGCACAGTGTAACGTGCTGATGAGGTCCACAGGGGGTTAAAGGGCTGTTAGGGCAGGGTCCTCATCTCCCTCTGAATGGAAAATGAAGGTTTCTTCCCCTCTGTCTTGGAGAAGCATCAGGTGTGTATTGATTGTCTGATTCTGTGTTGTGTCTCCCATTCCCGTCCATTGGGAAATATTCACCTCGCCCCAATCATTCATTCATCAGCCCTATTGTGCCCTAAATATTTATGGTGTAAGCTCCATGTGACGGCTCTGGATCCTCCATGTCACCAATGACTCCTGACTGTGGACATACTGTATGTTATTAACTGACCATAAATATCTTATGATGACCCATGTGTCCAAGGACCAATCAGATCCAGCCAGTAGATATCTATAGCGGTCACTGTTCCCCTATTACCGTGTATATGGGACGGATATGGCCTTTAATCCACGTAGTGCCCCGAACTACCCTCAGTAGTAAGGTCAAACCACCACCAATCTATCGGTGATAACCCAACTAGCGTCCTTTGACATTTCTATACCATTTCAGAAGATGTTGGATTGTTATGTCTTGGCTGCCTAAGCTTAGACCAACCCTTTGTCCCGAAATTGTGGCACAATTTTACATTAAAGCCACAACCGAGACTCAAAAATGTCTAAAACACCTCATTAGAGATGAGCAAATCATTCAAGATTGTTCAGCTGCCCCAATTAAATAATTCAGACCTTATGTTGGTCCAGTTGGTCCAGCATCCAGAGGTCACAGTGGCCACAAAGGTGTATTTGTAACGAGGGGTCGTATGTAAGTCAGGTGTTCTTAAGTCGGGGACCACTTGTATATACATTTTGGCTTTATATTTTGAGTGCAGTTTGGAAATTTTTATGAATAGTTAAGTAATTTTACTTTCTAGTTCCTCAGCTTTGGGCTGAGGTCAAAATGTTTGTCCCTGGTATCTGTGATATTTGGTCATTTTTTTGAATGAAATTAATTATAAAATATATTAAATTAAAATATAGTATTGAGCGTCCAGTATCCAGTACAGGTGGTCCCCTACTTAAGGACACCTGACTTACAGACAACCCATAGTTACAGACAGACCCCTGTGACCTCTGGTGACCTCTCTGGATGTTACTATAGTCCCAGACTGCAATGATCAGCTGTAAGGCGTCTGTAATGAAGCTTTATTGATAATCCTTGGTCCCAATGCAGAAAAAAATTGTGAAACTTTGATTGTGACTGGGGCAAAAAATGTTTTTGTCTGGAGCTACAATTATAAAATATACAGTTTCGACTTACATACAAATTCAACTTAAGAACAAACCTATGGAACTTATCTTGTATGTAACCCGGGGACTGCCGGTATTATCCTTTCTACCGGAGATGATATTTATTTTTCGCTTTGTCATAAATTATAGAACATTAAAGAATTCAATCAGATTTTGATTCTATTTGATTTATTAACTCTTTGTTGCATGCAGACTGCGTAATGTCTACTAAATGAAATCAATTATTTGCAAATGATCCTACAAAATAATGTAATAAAAATTCAAAATACAACAACAATAACAACAACAATGTCATGTCTTCAGATGGTGGTGTGTGCCGTCCTCGGGGAGCAGTGGGGATCCGGTGTGTGAGAAGTCTCTAGTAGATGGGAATAGGGGGACACATGGGAGCAGAGGAGAACATAATACTCTTCATGGAGGCCTCCTCCCCTCAGGGGCTCCGCACAGTTACACAGTAATGGAGGAGTATATTGATTAATGATAAGGTGAGAACTTGGCTAATTACTATACTTGTTACCTAGGAAAATCCAAACCCCTTAACTACGGCAGGTCCCTGCAGATTAACCATTTACTAACCACTTATACACTGAAAGATCGAGTTACGTCTCCGGGTTGTAAAAGAGACAGTGACATAAGACGTGAATTGTCACAAGAAAAATGTTATTTGCTTTGTCTTATTTAATTTCCATTCGATTTCCATCTTCCTTGTATAAATCTATGAGGCTCAGCTCACATTATGTATCATCTCGGTTCCTGATCTCCATTAAAAAATAAAAAATTAAGAGGTTTTAGCGCATCAGGAAAAAATCCCATTGACCTCAACGTGAATTTCTGTGCATCTATATAGATAAATATATGACTGATAGATAGAGACAAGAGATAGATAGAAGTGATAGATAAAGATACAGATAGTTCATCTATGGGGGTCATTTATCACAGTCTGTTTTTTGGCTGACTTTTTGAGCGCATTGGGCTATTTGCACAATTTTTTGCACCGTTTTCCAGCAGTTTCCTGGTTTGCGCCTCATTTGTCTTTGTATTTCTCCGGCTTTCGGATGTTGACGCCTAATTGGACATTGATTTGCGTATAAAAGGGCACAAACTACGCAATAACACCCTGGTCCAGACCTTAGGAAAAGGGAACTATATGATTTGCACAACAAAATTTTACAAAATTGCAACTAATAAGGCGCAAAATAATCTGCATATAATAAAGAGCCAAAACGATAAATCAGGTGCAAAAAAAAAAATAGACTCACAACAAGCGCAAAAAGAGCTCAAAGAAGGGAAAAATAAGATAAATGACCCCCTATATATAAATATATATAGATAAATAGATAATTAAAATAAAATGAAATATAATTTATTTAAAATACAAGTAAAATAAATATTGAACTTAAAACTTCATTATCAGCAACATTAGGAGTAGTAAAGAATAACGATTGTATAATATATAAGATGGATTCATTGTGAATAAAGTATCATATACAGACAGTCCCCAATTTAAGGACCCCTGACTTACAGACGATCTATAGTTACATACGACCTCTGAGATCACTGTGACCTCTGGTGAAGCTTTCTGGATGTTGGTAATTTACAGAACTTTAGCCCCCGGCTGCAATGATCAGCTGTAGGAGTTATTGAAAGTGTCTCTAATGAAGTTCTATTGTCCTTCCCTTTTCCAATGCCAACCCAAAATTTTTTAAAACCAATCACAGGGACCAAAAAAATAATTGGTCACCCTTCCTATGTACCTGACTTACATACACATTCAACTTCAGAACAAACCTACAGAACCGATCCTTCACGTAGCCCGGGGACTGCCTGTGTTCTATACTGGAGACAGGGAGGTGTCGTTATGAAATATTATTAATGATATCATCTTACCAAAACATTATTACTAATATTAATACTGAAATACTCTCTTCTTTACTCTTTCTGGGGGACATTGATCATAGTTTTTTAGACTGTTCTTGCCATTTTTTTGCACAATTTTTTTGGCGCAGTTAGTATTTGTCTCTAATTTGCGACTTTTTTGGGTGTAAGAAAAAGTCTGGCACTTTTGAGTCCCTGCGCCTTATCTGATATAGTGAGCGGCTGTTATACAGATGTTTGCTCGGCATCTATCACAATTGTGCTCGCCAAAAAGTTGCAAAAACGCACCTGCTCTGAACGGCTGCACTGGAAAAAAATTCACTTTTCATTACTAAAAACAAAGGTTTTCACTTCCCAAATGAAGAATAATCTCTATGCAACATGGGAAATCCTTCAGAGGAGTTTTATAATGTAAAATTTCTCCAGTAACGTACATTATAATAAAAAAGGCAAAGACTCATTTGAGCGAGAATTTTTTTTCAATAGTTTTTTCCTTCTCTGTAACTTTTAGTCCCTGCAGTTACATCACAATGTGGTCTGAACCTTCTGTAACATTTTCTCAGTCTCGTTCCATTATTAGTCACAAATGAGATCTACTTTATAGGGTAAAAATTTGAGACAAATTTGGCGCGAATGAATCGGACATGCGACAATTCCAAAACACATTTACTAAGGCAGAACCAGATCCATCATAAATTCTCAATTTCACTTGAGAATTGGAGAAAAAAATAATTACTTTTTATACTTATGAGTAGAAATTAGTTAGAAAGAATAAGGTTTTTTTTTACTTTTAGATCTATTTTTCTATAAGATGTAAAAAAAAAACTAAATAAAGAATCTTGATAAATACGTAAGTTCCCAATTTTCAAAAAGTTGAAGATTGTATAAAAAACGTAGTAAGCCCTTCAGGTATAAAAGTTTCCCTATTTCTAATCTAATATCATCAATTTTTCTACAATGGAAAAAGAAATTTGACTTATTTTAGGTCATGTAAAAAAAAACTTTTTTTAAAAAAATTACGGTATTAAAATTATAATTTTTTAAATTAAAAAAACTTGAACTTTTTTGTACACAATTTACAAAAATAATTGAAAAAACCATTAAGTTATAATTTATTCTAGAATTTATTCTTATCTCTAAATATTCGAAATATTCTTTTTTTTAATATGTACATTTTTATGTGTAACATTTTTGCTAATTATTTGCGCTTTTTTTTTTATCCGCAGAAGTAATATTGTCACATATCAAACAGATTCCTGAAAATTGTAAAGTTTTTCTCAGGATTAAACAAATGTAAAGAAAAGTTTTCATCATAAGTGAATCCCGGAGTCCGGAGTGGAAAGGGTTAAGATCCTGTAGGGTATCATGGACCATTATAGAGCCATATTACCGCCCCTCCCCCTCCGTCGTTCCATATTGTTATGGTGTTATTGGAAGAGATATCACAACGAAACCTTTAATGTCAAATTAATTAGGAGTTATAGTCCCGCTGGCCATTGATGGTGCATTAGCGCATTCATGATGGGATATAATCCCCGCCGCTCCTTTTAATTATCTTTTCTTCCTTTCTCTGCTTCTTATACTCTCCCTCTGTAGCTGCTGTTGCTTTGTCCCCTCTTAATTGGGATGTTAATGAGTTAGAGAGTTTTCCTAGCAGGTTCCCAGACTCTCCATGCCCGGGGCTAGACATCTACAAAGGGATCACAAGTTGGGGGCAGCCTGATCACATCAGAGATGGTTATCCTGGATTTCGGGACCCCTCTTTGCTTTCGCTGATAATACAAATATGAGTCTCCAGTGAAAGCAAGAATGTAGGTGATAGGAGCGAGCCGACATCTTGTACCACTGTAATCCTACAGCCCTGCAATCCCACCGGGACAATAGGGAGCTGCAGGGGTCTGTAAGTTTAAATAACCTCCACATTAAAACCCCTTCCTTTACAATGATAGTAATTTGGCAAAATTTCATGGGGCCTAAAGGCCCTCACATCTGGCACAGTAAACCAACAACAACAATAATAATAATATATTCTAAATTCCTCCCATCCCACTATTGTTCTTCGTGAATACAATATATGAAGTTATAATTATAAAGAAATTATGTCCCCAAAAATTCTGTCATGCTTCGAAAATCGATGGCTACATCTAGCCAAATCCTGAGAAGTCCTAGATAGACTTAGGCTATGACGTCACTTTATGATGGGGAAGATGTCCAACCTCTGGAATTCCCAATGATCCTGTTTCAGTTGTGCCCGTCCCCCCCTCCCCCCGCCACCAAATAAAACTTATTATCGATGGTTCTGGTCTCTACATATGATGAGGAGACTTCTCATAAGGCTACTATAGGTACAACAGATCTCTCTATGTCACCTCAGCTACACAACCTTTGCCTTCAGTGGTGCCTTATCATCTGCTACAAGGAAGAACTGCAAATCAACTCCATAACATTGACTTGGGCTGGCCTAAAGTGAAACAGAGTACAGCACCATGGTGAAGGGCCTCCGTTTCAGTGGGGGGGGGGGGGGGCACATAATTCCACTTGCACTGATTATACTGTGATGGTTTATCTTAGTAATGTGTAATAACTAATGATGAACGGACTCGGGTTCGCCGAATTCAGGCAAACTTTGAACACCTGTAACAGCTGTCAGGTGCTAGCAATGATCATGGCCATTAACCATTTAAATGCCTCTTGCAAAACTGCACCCTTCCATGTTCCATAAGATCGTCGCTCCGTGACGACATCAAGGGGAGCGACAAATCCTAGGGAAATTGCTGGTTGTTGGCAACATTTAAAGGGTTATTACCAACGAATAGTGCCAGCACCGATCGTGGGTGTTGCACAGAAGCTAAACCCAAACTTCTGGCTGAAGTCCGTGTTCGGGGACCCAAACCCACAATATTCAGCACAGACCCAAACATTGCAGTATAGGGCCACTCAGCCATAATATTAACTGTTTTAACGGTTTACATGCTATCACCGCGACCAGTCTGCATTGCGTTACACCATTAATGTGAAGCCCTACCTGGACCAGACTAAAATTAAAGTAGTTCTAATATTCGTAGTATCAGATTTAGAGTCAAAGATTGAATCACATGAACCATGATCATGAACATGTGACCCATCTTTTGGTGATAAGATGTGAAATATTTTTGTCCAAATTGGTTTTTGTCATAGGAGCAAAAAACTGCATTTTAAAGGGGTTTTACAGGATTTCTGGAATCATCCAGAAAGGATGGTAAAATGCAGTGTAGTAACCCTGTTTTCGGCCCCTGTCCCAGAATCACTTCTGCCACCTGGGGCCGCAGCCCTATTGACATTGTTCTATTTATGAAGGGGAACCCATCGCCAACAACACAGAAGTTTCTTCTGACTAATGCGTTGTTTTTTTCTAACTCCCTCCACTCACACTCTTTGATCTCCCAATATGTGTAATATGAAGCTGGTTTTGCCACCTGACCAGTTAGGTTTTTGGCTAATCCCAAAGGGCATTATCCGTTTTCACCATTCAAACCCTGTACAGGGATCTGGTATTTGCTGCCACGGGGTCATCAGGCCACTACCTCTTGTAGTAGTCTCTCTGTTGGTGGTTGCTTACCTGGTTTGGCCAAGAGGTACCATTGTAAAGCCCAACAGTATCAGACACAGAATGCTCAGGAGCAAATTGAGGTCACGGCAGCTGGAGTCCTTGTTTAGTTAAGGATCAGGCCGAAGCTGAGGTCTGTAGTTGGGGTTGTGATGGAAAAACAGAATTGAAATACTCTGTGTAATGAGGTGACACATCTACTTTTAATTCACTGGTACCATCACTTAAATTGATGCACCACGTGCACTCTAGAGAAGGTAAAAGATCCCGGAGCAGTGACCAGTGGGAAAGACAGTAGAACATTCCAGAGCTGCTGGTGTCACATTGTGGGCCAAGTCCACCAGGCTTCCAGCTCCAACTGAGCTCACCAAAAATGACAGCTTAACAAAATTATTCATTGAAATCTTCACTTGTGCCGCAGTTGGGGTTGTCACTATTCAGAGGCTCCACCCATTTTCCCCAAAAGTGAGGTATGAAAAACTCCATAAATCATATTTTTAGGGGTTTTTTTTCAAAAGAGACCAGGTACAAAATTTTCAATTAGAAGAAAGACAACATGACCTCTCATGAGCTGTGGCCAATTGTGAAGACATCTGGCCATCTTGGCCATCGGTTTGGGAATGTACGCAGCAAAAAATACAAAGGTTGAAGTTCTTATTGAAAGGACATTTCAAAAATTAGAAGAAACACAGTCCTGATAATAATAACACATTTGCTCCTTAACCCCTCTAGATGACAACACATTGAGGAGGAATCTGGAGAAGATGAGGAGGACATGTAGCATCACACTGTCCCTACATCCTAAAATCTTCTAAATTGCTTTATAATTAGATTTGCACTTAAAAGAATCTGCAAACACCGTTAAATGCCGAAATCCCAATATAACTACCTGACAGATGTCCCTTTGCAGTCAAATCCAGGAAAAGCTTCTTCATCCCTTTAACAAGATTACATGAGAAGACATTGGCCCGGACGACAGGCCCTTTAACCTCTCAGGTAGCCAAGAACAATCCCATATGTTAAATCTGGGCTCCTCCTGAGTGTGTCCAAGTGCGAGTCGTGGGCTCGAGACCGGAATAATTGGAAGGGAAATGCTTTGAAATCGTGCAAAGGAGGATGCTGGCAATGCTCATCTCTTCTTTGAAGTTTGGCGAGGATTTTTTCGAAAATTAAAAGGCCTAAATGGTTTTATGTGACACAGGAGATACGGTATAGCATTGAACCAACAACAGGGGGGAACTATTTCCAGTATAGCAGGACAGGAATCTATACGTAACTGAAAAGCTTTGTATGTCCTGGTCCAGAGATGATGTCACCGTGACCTGATTTGGACACCTAATACTAGTGAAGCTCCAAACAAGTCATTTCTGGACCTGGAAGTGTAGAGTGGCGGGGTACCGGGTAGAGTCAGGAATGGAGCAGTTAAGGATTCCTTAGATTAGTTGGGGGTTTTAAATCTTTCAGATTTTTATGTCACTTTTGAGAACTTTTTCAATATAATAAAATATATATTTTTTTAATTAAACATTTATAAATTCTATTGAATCTTAATAAATCAGTTTGAACAGACCGGCTCTTTTGGAATAATATATCTACGTGGTCTTGCCATAGTGCCGCATTGTGCTCAGGTGTTCAATAGACTTTATAATCAGGCTAATTTTGTAGGATTGGCTGCTCGCCCAATTGGCATGAGCTGATTCACATAAGGTAGAATGGCCAGGACGAGTCAATGAGCTTTTGGCTGGTGAGTGGCAAGCTCGGGGCTGCCAGGAGCACCGTAGGCTTCTCCACATTGAAGAGACACGATGGTTGGGGAGAAAAGGATTACGGCATGGAATGTCAAATGCTCTGGGAAAGTTTTCTAAACACTTTATGGAGTTTGTGCAACATTGCAGAGTTGATTTCCAGGAGAGGTATAAGGAGACAGAAGGGGATTATAAAACAAGCAGATTACTGAGATAAACTGTTGTGTGAACAGGTTCAAACGATTACACAGCCACTCTTAATAGCCGAGTCTCTCAGGCCAATGCACAGTAGGACATTGATTTCACTTATTCTGGAGTTCAATATATCTGGAGTGTGACTGGATGATTATAATACAGTGCCGTTAGCCTCAGGTAGAGAGAATATATATCTTACTGAAAGCCACCAGTCTCGTTGACTTAGATGCCCATAATCTTGTGATGAGAAGAGGTTGTCGTATCTCAGACTCTGTGGATATGTCATAAATACCACTTGTACCTACACCTATCTCCAGAATGGAGGTCTACCGACCTACGTTGTTGAATGTGTCAGTGGTTAAATCCACCATACTCTCTCCTCTGCTTGCTCAGGTATTTTGGTGCTCTTTTGATTGAATGAGATGGAGCACAACAGGCCTCAAAATACTTTGGATGGGTAAACAGCTACCGATAGTTTAGTAGGTTTTCTGCATCAGACTTGTGCTTGTGAGTCCTTATGGTTTGAAGATTTTGATCACCTCAATTTATATTATGACTACCCTGCACATAGAATAGTCCTTATGAGTCCCCAATCAACCCCTTTCACTCTAAAATCTGCACAGTTTACACTTTACACCCTTCTGATGCCACAACACAGGGTAGAAACACTTTTACAACCCGCTTTGTTTAGTAAGTTCTTGGAGGTCATGTTCAATCAGTTGCTGTAACATTACAATTTATAATACAACTGAGATTGTCTATAAGTTCAGCACAATTATAAGGTTCACAGACAAAGAGCAACATTTGTAAAACGCTGCCTGATATTTCAATGGAATCCAGAAGCCATGTTAACAGCTAGCCGGGGAGGACCGCCTCCACCTTGGGATCCATAACTCACGTTCTTATATTTCAGTCCTATCAAGTTCCGGTGCTGGAAGGAGGCGACAATGGTGTGCAGTAAAACTACAGGTGTAAATTCTTCCAAGGAGAAACGTTTATGATGTCCACCGGGTCTGGTAATAAGGCTTCATTTTGTTACCTGATCAATGTACAGTGTGGAAGAACAATACATAAAAATGACATGTGGGACACGATGAGGAACGAGGCAGGACGCAGAGGAAGAAAGCAGCTTCATAAATGTACCCTGACACTTGTGCGGAGGAGAGACTTGTGGCACCTTGTAATCTCCACTAATCTGGTGACATAAGATACAACACAAGAAGCACATCTCTGGATTAGGAGGAAAAACCACAAACGTCTATGGCAGAGGTCTGACATCTGCAGGTGCTCCAGCACTTCCCAGTATCAATATAACATAAACAGTGGGGCCGATCCCTTTTTGGAAGCCAGGAGCATTTTGGCTTTCCCCAAGTTTTTGTTTGGAAGCCATCAATCCCTGATCTTTAGAGGGCCTACAGGCTCAGAAAGTTAGGGATGCTTCATGGGTACCCATCACTTTTCACCAAGGTCTTTGGAGTAGAACGCATCCTTGTGCACCTTGTATGTCATCCTGCACTTTTTTTGCTGTGTCAATACCTAATACGTAATCAGAACTGGTACAATAGTGCCACATGTATGGTCATCACTAGATGTAACCCAGTGAAGTGAACAACCAACCACATGGTACTTTGAGTCAAATCGAAAAAGAACTCAAGTCCAATTGAATAAACCTGGTACCATGCAGAGTAAAATCCTCGACTGTTATAAGAGCCATCCTACTGCTCCCTACATCGTTAGTTGTCTATATACAGCGTGTATTCTGGGGTCATAAGGCATATACACAAATGTACATGGAAGGTTAACTGCAAAGTGTATCCTGGTCAATGTGATGGAAAAGGAAAGTGACCGGAGCAAATCTACAAGACAAAGAAATGCTTAATGCATAACTTCCCTCCAGATGGGAGACCGAAACGTTTGTTCCTCCTATATTCCCTCCGAGATTTAAGATGTTTTACCAGTATATAGTAGTAGTAGTGACAAATAATTGGGGTCCTCAAGAAAATGCATGGATTTTTTATAGGAAAATCCACTCCTACAAATGTATAGGGTGAGAGATTTGGGGTTTTCATACCTGTAGGGCCTCTTTCACATTGGCGTTGTTCTTCACGTCCGTGGTTCAGTGATTTACAGGGATGCCTCATAAAGCCATTGATTTCTATGAGTGTTTTTACATTGACTTGTATTTTCATTGATCTGTGGAAAAAATAGGAAACATTTTCACGAAAGGCAGTAGAAGTCTTGTAAGGTTCTGCAAAAAACACCGATGCAACATCTGTTTTTTTCACTGATTTGGCTGAAAATCCAAGTAAGATATTTTCCAAGCAATGTTAAACCTTCAGTTTTTTTTGCGGACACAGACACAAAACGGAAGAAAAATGGAGACACAATGGAGACAGAATGGATACAAAATGGAACGATGCCGAACTTATCTAAATACTTTACTTTTGCAATTGGCACCCAGGAACTTTTAGTTGAACCTAATTCGGTTTTATTGCTTGAATGAGATTTCCTGGCTGTAACCCATGGAGGACACTTATGTACTCCATAGAAAACTAAAAATGAAATAGTTTGTCCTGAAAACGAGAGAATAACAAGTGAAAAAACTTTTTGATTATGTGTACTATATATATCAGTCAACACATAGGCCCATTACTGTGCGGACAATTGCCCTATTAGCACATCCCGTTAGTGGTCTAATTTGCTGAATTACACAGTCATGTATCCATTCCTTTCCTCTATCACCTCATTAACTAACCTTGTTGATGCTGATCCAATTAACTAATCAATAAAGCCTTTTACTAAAGTGACCTTCCCTTTCACATCGGGCCTGGGAATACTCTGTTACGTCTACATTGTCAATAGTAATGTGTAGCTGGGAACAGAGACCGACCGATAAGTGAGGATCACAGATAAGAGGATCGTCACGTGATAATTCATTATAAAAATATCATTCTTAAGTATTCTTAATGGCATCTAGAGATTGTCAGCTTTGTCACGCCATCATTTCCCCATGGATTGGAGGGGGGGGGGGGAGATGTGCCACCTCCACCTGTAGATCTCCTAGATCCAATTACACGAACTTTAGAGTCATCAACTACTGTGCTTCTCGCTATTGGATTAGACTCAGACAACGATATTCAACTGATGACCATTAACTACACTCAACCAGTGACTGACACGTCATGCAGGATGGGGATGAGCTCATTGGGTCTATATAAGCACGAACCATCAGATCTTATCCGTGAATCATTGGTTTGTACTCCTTTGAGGTCAAAATCTTACATTTTTGAGGCGCTCAAGCTCTTGTTTAAAGATAGGACAAGATCATCCTAAAATGCCTTAGCACAGTGGTTCTGGATCTGGTGGCGCACCCAACACAAACTTCATTTTTGGATTAAGAAGATGTTAGTTTGATGTCTGTAAAGTAGGCCCAACCTGTTATATTTCTGTTGAGTGAGCTTCCAATCTTCAACAAGACCAACTAACCATCAAACATGGATGAGATGTTCTTGATGTTCTTCATGAAATGGCGGGAAAATAATGGCACATGTTTAATTTTCACAATCTTATGTTCTCAGCACCAGCAAAAGTTTCTGTAAATGACTTATTCCACTTATCATTGTTCACAACACATGAATGTTCAACCAAACTGAGCAGATGAGTGTATGGGAGGATCGGGAGGAAACGCTGTTGGCCAAACAAATATTCAGCCAAAGCAGGACAGTAAAAGTCCTGATACATGGGGGAAAGTATTAAATTATTGGCAGACTCTTAAATAAATCACTAATACTTACATCTTATCATGTTTACGGCAACTTACCTTCAGCCTTTGTTGGCCAGTTGACCTGAAGAAGTGGTCAATTGCTTTCCCGAAATAATCAACTTCTGTTATGTTATACGCTCATGGTTTTATCATATATTGTCATCTGTTATGGTGAAAACTCATTCCTACGTGTCTACGTGTTAATGAATAATTTGAACCTGATGCCCAATAGCTGATGGTTAATCATTTTTATTACATATTTTTATACCTTTTTCTGCTTTTGTGGTAAATGTCAATTAAACCATGGAAAATTCAGGGTTCGAGCAAAGCGGTTAAAGAGGTGGCCACTGACCGTTCCTTACAGGCCATTGTTGGTGACACCAATAACATTGTGCATGTGCCGTCTGGGCAAACGGTTCAGAAGTAACATGTGAGGCCAGGGGTTGGCACCACTTGTGCAATGAACGTGGCATTATTACCAAGGGTGCATTAGGAGTGGAAACACTAAGGAGCAGATGGTCGCTGCAGGAGCCATGGATGAGATATGGAGGAGACTGTCTAGACGTTTCTTCTTTAGCGCTATACACTATTTCAATCTAAATATTGAGGGCAAATCAAAAAATGTAAGGCATTTTGGAGAAAGTAGATAAGTAAATTGATGAGTTTTCATTATACCCCATGTGTCATAGGTATGTATTGTCAGCATTGCCTCCTGCACTGGGCACATGTACACAGCCACACACACGACTTCCTCCGGCGTGCTACCTGTTCAGGTCTATGCGCACTTGATGACATTCATATGCCCATTAATTTTAAGGCCTAAAATTTAACACCATCATCTAATGAGCTGGGAAAAGTCACACCTCGGTCGACGGCCCTGCAGGAGGTGGAGGGGGATTTAGTCACATTCAAAAGAAGTCAAACCCCTCTTTCCTTTTACTAGGGAGGAAATAAGACATCAGGGAACACAAGTCAAGGCTCAGACATCTGCAAACATCTCTGTGTGCTGACCTGTGTGTCTACGGCTGAGAGCCGGAGCTGGAGGAGATTGCAGGGCGATGGACGTCGGGGGGTGGAGTAATGTTTGTTGATACACAGATATCTGATTAGCACGGGCCGAGCCCAGGATTTTCATCACTAATGTCCAGCAAAGGAGATTTCATTTACTTACTTAGCAAAGTCATTAAAGGGAACTGCAAAGTGTGTCCCGGTCAATGTGATGGAAAAGGAAAGTGACAGGAGCAAATCTACAAGGATTTCTTTTGAGACTTATAAGGGAGACCTTTCACCTTGCAAATATTTCGCAGTCAACGGGCAGCAGGTTATAGACCAGGAGGAGGAGGGCAGATTGTTTTATGGGATCAGATCTAGAATAACTTGACATTTATTACTCTAAAGTTCTGCATATTTATAGTAGGCGGTACACGCCTACAGATAAGGCTGTCAATCACCCGTTTTGGCCCCCCCCCCCCCTTATTGGAGGAAATTAAATCAATAGATGATGTTTTTTTAAAAAAAATTGCGATCCACAAACTTAATATCAATGGACTCAGGTACTCCTGCTCCGTAAGGAGATGGGTTATCTTTAAAGTAAGTTATAGCAAACACTTTTGCCTATATCTAGAAATAGATGAATTAGCCGGATAATTTGTTGATGATGTCGATTAAGATAATTAGAATACAAATATGAGGGTTTTATTGTTGCAGCTGTTAATGAACCTGCAATGTCCATGGCCAGAGTACAACCTGCTGTACAGGGGGATTTTTTAGGGACTATAAGATGACTGACAGACTTTTATAGACCACATCTTCCTGATTCTTTGAACCTACGTATCCTATATATCTATTGACCACATCATTGTTGCAGAATGGATGAAAAAAATAAATAATCAAGAATTCCCCAAAATGTTAACTCAGCCAATCACTGGATGCAGCCCAGATTTCATGTGATCAGATACATATATGGGGTAGACGTTGTACACATAACTGTTCCCACTTAAGGACAGGATTCCCTTTAAGCATTTGAGTATTTTTCAAATCTATTCTGTGTCTTCACTTAAGTATTTTATCCCCTTTAACATAGTTAGCAGAGAAGAAAACCAATATCTATTAAAAGAAAAGGGTCAAGTCATTATCTCTACATAAATAGTAATAAAGTTTATTCATCCAAATTTAAAGGTTCACCAAAACTGCTTACTTGATCAACGTCTTCCAAAACAACCGATGAAACCTCCCTCTTTAGTGAAACGATTTTAATGTAAGTCATATTTAAGTCTGGACAAGACCAACGTCTCAGAGCATCCACCATCAGTCCATCGGCCAAGCATAACCTCCAGGAAGGAGAAGGACTTCCAGTAACATATGAGGTGCTATGTTTCTGAGCAAAGTTACAAATGTAGCACAACACTGACAAACCATTTTATAAGTATCCTGAGGACCTGGCTTCAGTCAAAGGTCAATATTTGTATAACATCTGTAAGGAGCGCAATGTTTTCCAAGTAGGCAGATTGACGTTAATGGGAGAGAAGAAAGCAAGGTGTCGGGTCACACTCATGTCCTTTAATTATTGGATCTGCCCCCAGATTAGGCAGAAGTGTCCAGATAGTTAGTAAGGTGACACTTCCCTCTCCACAGCCGTGAGATCTCTCACTCCAATATTCTTGCTCTCCAAACACTGACACAGCTGAAGAGACATTCAGTTTCCACGTAGGCGTTATATGCCATGTCATCAAACCATGATGTGGATTGGGGATCATATAACAATCAATGACCTAAAATGCTATTCCACATCTTATAAAATATTTATTACAGGAATGGTTTGAAGAGGGTTAGAAAACTGGGCAGCTACGCTCTATAGAAAACCCTGAGAACAAGGTCATTGGCATTATAGGGTATATTTGTAATTGGATAAACTGTGTCTCTCATATTTCTCATGATTTCAAGGCCCCCTGACACTGTGGGCCCCATAGCAGCTGCTTTGCCTGCTAGCGCTGTAGTTACACCCCTGGACAGAGAATTGAATTGAGAACCAAGAAATTCTTGTCTTGTGAAAAGAAAGGAAATCTATCTTCTATTGACTATAAGAGCTATCCTCCTGGAGAGACTTCCAGACTGTCAACAAAACCTTGAGACAATTGGCCTAATTCAGTTATTATTATTTGTACCTGACCTCGAGGTGGTTGGTGCCCCCCATGAGTAGTATATAGAAAAGGCAGACGTTGGAATGGTTGATGGACCGTAACGGTAACATATAAACAGACTTAAATTTGAAGATCCCAGACTCTAGGGACTAAGGTGTAGGATTGAATCCTGTGTCTTCAATAAATGTATTGAGTTGTTACTCCATGGGGCATATTTATCGTGACCTCTGCGTCACGTCAGGCCCTGAAATAATAGCCTATTGCTAGTACTTGCGACTATTTAGCCCTCGTTACACCAGTGGAGCGTGAAGGGGCGTGAGGAGGGGGGGGGCGCGGTCAGCTAAGCTATGGGTGCGGCAGGCCGCATCTACTTCTACGCCAGGTCCTGCCTGGTGTAGAATAAACGCGGTGCAACCTCCTGCCCCAGGTTCCGCCTCTTGATGTATCCCGCTGCGACTATGCAGCGTCGGGGCAATCATACGCTGGCGTATTATCTTGTGACTGTTTAGAAGTATGTCAACTCTTCGGGACTAGATTTATGATTAGTGAATTGAGGGGGCTCAGTTTATCTAGTTGATGTGAAAGGGTTTATAAGATGCACTGGCTGTTACATGGGAATATACTGATGTCAATGTGGTAAAATCCTTTATAACACCTCCAGTCCACATCTAATTTGTCACACATATTAATGCCAATTGACTTGTTAGCATTGTGTCTTTATGGTGAATGCCTACAATGACTTATCACATAAGTAGGCATATGCACTCCATATGTGTTAGCATTTGCACTCCAACTGTGGGAAGTGTGCCAGGTCCATCATGTCCTCCATTAAACAATATTAAGGAGGAACCAAAAACATAAGAACTGAGTTCTTAAAAAAAAAAATTCCAGACAGGGTTTAAAGAATGAAGCCTTGGAAAATTTGAATAAAGAAAATAAAAAAAAAAAAGAAAAAGAATGAGGCCTACACTAATAAAACCCAATACCAGGACGTAGGATAGAAGTAAGATATGTAGAGTAGGTTATAATATGTGGGGTAAACCTGAGGGAGCTTTCAGGGATCAGCAAGATGTCTATGCCTAGATGATGCAGCACATTACAGTATGGAGCACTTAGCTGCTGCACTAGGGATTATCAAGAATGGTAATATTAAGTATTTTAAGAACTAGTTCTACATTGAACAACTTGATGCATCTACACTCACCGGCCACTTTATTAGGTACACCTGCCCAACTGCTCGTTAACACTTAATTTCTAATCAGCCAATCACATGGCGGCAACTCAGTGCATTTAGGCATGTAGACATGGTACTTCAGAAACTGCTGATCTACTGGGATTTTCACGCACAACCATCTCTAGGGTTTACAGAGAATGGTCCAAAAAAGAAAAAACATCCAGTGAGCGGCAGTTCTGTGGGCGGAAATGCCTTGTTGATGCCAGAGGTCAGAGGAGAATGGGCAGACTGGTTCGAGCTGATAGAAAGGCAACAGTGACTCAAATCGCCACCCGTTACAACCAAGGTAGGCAGAAGAGCATCTCTGAATGCACAGTACGTCGAACTTTGAGGCAGATGGGCTACAGCAGCAGAAGACCACACCGGGTGCCACTCCTTTCAGCTAAGAACAGGAAACTGAGGCTACAATTTGCACAAGCTCATCGAAATTGGACAGTAGAAGATTGGAAAAACGTTGCCTGGTCTGATGAGTCTCGATTTCTGCTGCGACATTCGGATGGTAGGGTCAGAATTTGGCATCAACAACATGAAAGCATGGATCCATCCTGCCTTGTATCAACGGTTCAGGCTGGTGGTGGTGGTGTCATGGTGTGGGGAATATTTTCTTGGCACTCTTTGGGCCCCTTGGTACAAATTGAGCATCGTTGCAACGCCACAGCCTACCTGAGTATTGTTGCATCCCTTTGTGACCACAATGTACCCAACATCTGATGGCTACTTTCAGCAGGATAATGCGCCATGTCATAAAGCTGGAATCATCTCAGACTGGTTTCTTGAACATGACAATGAGGTCACTGGACTCAAATGGCCTCCACAGTCACCAGATCTCAATCCAATAGAGCATCTTTGGGATGTGGTGGAACGGGAGATTCGCATCAGCTGACAAATCTGCGGCAACTGTGTGATGCCATCATGTTGATATGGACCAAAATCTCTGAGGAGCTTCCAGCACCTTGTTGTATCTATGCCACGAAGAATTGAGGCAGTTCTGAAGGCAAAAGGGGGTCCAACCCATTACTAGCATGGTGTACCTAATAAAGTGGCCGGTGAGTGTATCTATCAAGTCTACATTATCCTTTCCATTAAAAGGTGTCTTTTTTATCAAACATATTTATTGAGGTTTTTTAACACTTTTGCCCGCACACGCAAGTACACGAGTAACCAGACAGCAACAAAAAATATACACAGAACAATACAGAAATACCCAGATCCCAACCCCCCCCCCCCCCCCCCCCCCCCAGAGCAGACAGATAGGAGTCCAATTTTTGTCCTGATATGACAACCAGTCTATAAATCCATAAGAATAGTACTTAGAAGGCAATGGACATGTGACCATACAAACTCAGCAGAAGCACCTTGGCAATCTCCCGGAGAACAATATGGAATTGCAGCGTTCCTGTCGATTCCATGCAACAAACGCTGGAATCTCACCGATCCTGAGAACCAAGTTTTGTGAATAAAAATGTTACTGCTCCGTTTACAAGGAAAAGACAGGACTTCATTATGAGGAACAAGGGGGGAAGACAGGATCTTATTCTTAGGATCAGTGAGGGTTCCAGAGGACCCCCAACTGTTTGTAACTTATGATCTACCCCTTGGTTTGGTTTTATAACTCAATTAAAAATGTAATCTAATGGCAGATATTGAGAGGACATAAAGATCGGGCAGGTTGGAATCTAATCACTGGTTCCAGGAGATAAACCATTTCCAGACAAGTCTGTCACTACCTTTCTCTATTCATGTGTATGAGTCTGGAGAGAGATCGCTACCAGATGACTGAACATTTTGCCAACAATTGTCTAATTCATGACCCGTAAGTCTACAGCATCTCCATCCTCAAGTTTTAGCTGTTTATGGAACGACACATCCAAGTATTTTGAGAAAGGGACAACATTTTCAATCTGTTCCCCAGGGAATATGGAAGGAGTTTTCTGCGTTGGCTCACTTTTGGGTTGTTGTAAATGAAGTTGGCATTCAGTGTTAGCTTCAGTAAGGCCTCTCTCCGCGTATGTTAGAATTAGCTAAGCGGACATGGCTGGAGAGTTTTGTCCCCATCTTAATGACCTCTAGAGCCTTTAAGCTTCCTTCTCCACTGAAGAATAGATTGAGTAACCCAATGGATATTTTTTTTATTGTGATAAACTCTGTTTTGCCCTGATAATCCCAGAAGCCCTTTCAGCTGCAGGTGCCTTGGGTCCCACAGAAACGGTTAAGGCAGAGATGAAAGCCTTGCATTGCCGTTCAGCTTTGCAATAATTAGTTCTTAATTACGGACTTGAAAAGCTCAGGATGAAAAGGCAGCGGCCCCCTCCTCTCGGAGATCTGCTTGTCTCATTACACACAACTTTCTCCTTCTTGTCATGTAAGACCCTTCTATACAGCTCAGCAAACTTTACTCAAACCACTTCCTATTGTCCTCATCCCTTTGGCTGTATGTTCTCATCTCTCTCTTGTTTAACAAGTTCAAACGCTGCCAGGGCCCGGTCTATGAAGCCGCCGCACCAGCTTTTCAAACAGCTTCCCCTCTCTGACATCCCCATGCAGAAACACACAGCTATTAGGAAGAGCACACAGTCAGATAATCGTGTGTACCCAAAACTTACAAACATCCTGGAGGTGATGACCCAGGAAGGACCAGGACTATATTTCAATGTAAATGGGAACAAGTATAAATAATAAGTAAACGCAACAGAAATAATGTATGTTACATATAAATTATGACAAAGAGATGTAAATATACATATAAGTAATTAATAATACAAATAAAATATGTAATAAATTAATCGATATTAAGATTTGACAAATAAAAAAATAATACAAATAATCAATTCCTAAATAATATCAATTATCACATAAATATAATCATAGAGGAATGTAAATACATGTATAATAAATAACATAAATGATGAACAATAAAATATTAGGAGTAAATAAAAAAAACTATATAAATAATGACTGTTTCAAATTAGAAAAATCTACAAAAATGTTTTTTGAAAAAATTATTATATTATTATCCTCTATGCACTAGAGGAAATAGTTATATGACTAAGAAATTGAAGAAGCAATGATTAGTATACAGTGATGAATTCACTATAATGAGGATATTAAATAGAAAATAAAGAAAATCCCAATAAGGCTAAGTTCTTGCTACTGACGGAATTCCGTTCTTTATCTCCGTTTAAAAAAAAAAACAAGTATAATTTTACAAATATAAACAAGTAGATTTTTATTCTGTGTTTCTTTATTAATTTCCTTAAAGTTTAATGTTTTAGGACACATACAAAAAACAGAGTCAAGTGTATAACTGAATTTTTATTACCAATTTTCTCAGTGACTTTTTTGTAATTTTTAACAATTTTTACAAGGTTTTTTATTTGGTTTTTCCCCCAGATCCTATAGAGAAGCCTGTAAGAAAATACTAGAAAAACAACAAACACAGAGCTCCCTACATTTAGAATATTTTACTACTCAAAACAAAATTCTACAAAAAGACACAAAATTCTGTGAATTTAGACTTTACAATATTTTTCTACAACGAATATAAATTTTGAAAAGTTTTAATACCTTATATTAAAAATTTTGGAGACGTCATTATAAAGATGTGACTTGTATGTAAATCCATCATTAGGACACGTTTGTGGATCAGGATTATGTATAGATAATAATTCCTTTATTTATATAGCGCACACAGATTACGCAGCACTGCACAGAGTGTGACAAATCAGTCCCTGTCCCCAATGGGGCTCACAATCTGATCCTATAAAAGAAAAAAATATTAAAAAAACAAGAAATGGTTGAAAATATGTGATGGGTCAACATTTGTGCTGATACGATTCCTCGATGTCGCTCACATTTCTGGGATTTGGCTCACAAATTCTGACCAAAATATACAAAGTTCTAATAAACCCCCGAACACATTTACCATTAATTACATTTAAAAAACAAGGTTTTTAGACTTTTTTTTCGTTTTGTTCAGAAAATGTTCAGACACAAGTTAAATTTTCACAACATTAATTTGCATCAGAATCAAACAGAATCGAAGTGAAGGAGCTTTAGTGAATAAAGTGGAATAGATGTATAAAAAAATAGTTTTTAAATGACTTAATTTACTAGTTATATATATAAATTACCATCCTTCATCTTCACTTTATGTGTTCAGGCACAGACAAGGTACAATCATGAAGAAGAGAATCTTTTGGGTAAATTATAATGTAAAATTGCAACAAAAATTGCACATTAAAACATCTATCAATATTAATTTTGAGGAAATAAAGATATGAAATTTATCAGAAGTCTAAGGAGTTAATTCTGCATTTGAAATTAGCAGCAAATTATGTATGAAATTATAAAATGTATCCATGCAGGATGTATGATTCATGAATTTTTGTCCCAAAATATAGTAATCTAATCCAAAATAAAATGTGTGGGGGCTTAGAGCGAGATTAGAAACATTAAATTACAATGTCTAATATTTATGTGGATAGTAAAAGAAAAAAGAGAACAATAAAAGCAAATAAAAAAATATGAAATAATGTTACTATATTATATCTAATAACATTTGTTATGATTAATATCCGTACAGTTATGGAGACGATTTCCGAGGATATAAGGATAATTAATAATCACCATGGTGATGAGAAAATAAACAAAAGCGGAAAAGAATTTTTAGAAATTGTAGAAGTTCATTTTTATCCATGAATTATAAAATATCCGTAGACTTCACCATTTTAGGATTTATAATAGAAATATAAGTTTAAGTCATCAGCAATAGAATAAATCTTACATTTAAAAAAATTATAAAATTCTTTATTACACTAATTCCAAAGAGAAAAAAAAAAATTAAATCCTATAACAAAACATAAATAATTAAAACTGATTCGGCAGTTAACTCATGTATGTTAATTACAATTAATAACATTTCACAGTAATTACGGTTATTTCATTAAATACTTTCTATGAATATTTTGTTATTGTTTGTTTTATTATTTTTGCTTATCATTTTACCTTGTTTTAAGTGCGCGAAATTTAATTTCATTGCATAGATAACTGGATAATAAAAGTAATAAAGAGATTAATGATGGAATAATGTTAAAGACGACATTTTACACATTTTCATACATGTTCTTGTTTATATTGTTTTATATATTCCATATTTAATATCACATTATGTGGTTGTTATGAGTTGAGTTGTTAGTTACTGGTTTGTTTCTCATTCCATGTTTTCTGGAACTGCTTTTTTTGGGCTTTTGGGAGGGGGAGGGTAAAAATATTTTAATACATTTTTTCTAGATTGTATAGTTTGAAATCCTTGATGTAGATCTAGTTTCTTGTTAAAATTCAAGCAGTTTTTAAAATTTATATTTTTATTTCGCTATATTTTTTTTTTAGTATTTTTGTTTTAAGGGAAATAAACCTTCGTATAAAATAATTTAATCAATTGATTGAAATTATATATTAGTTGAGACAATAAGGTCAGATATAGACAATATACAGATTATCTGGGATTGGAATAATTAGGATGCAGCTGTCGTTGCCGTATGAATTAGATAACGAAAGCTACAACATTTGGTTGTTATGGGTTGGGTGGCCATATTTTTATAATGATGTATAAATTTATCCTACAGAAAGCAGATAAAAGAACCCAGAACTTAGAGTCACTTTCCTTGAGACTCATCCACCTCGATGTTAAATTGTCCATGAGCTTCCAAACACCTTATTATTATTTCTGTTCAGAAAATCACTAAATGATCCACAATCCCTAAAATAAGTTGCCAAAGATTACACATTAACCTTAAATCGTGAGTAAGATAAGTGTGATAATTGGATGACTGAGTCACATTGATATGTATGAGCCCTAGGAGAGTTTCAGGCTAATGTCTAAGGTGTGAAAAGTCTATTTCAATATGACAGAGCTGCGGCCCCAGCGTCAACATTGAAGGAGGTGACAGGATATGATGACCACAGAGCCTGGACTCTGACACATGACCTGTAACCCTCAGAGTACGAATACACATTCACACATTGTAGGGACACAATAGATCACCCCAATTCCAATAGCATTGAGATGAAAACATCTCCGATGGTAAACATGAAGCCCATTACCCTATAAAAAGTGCTGGCACTGATAAGGGGGGCCTCCTGGTCCTTAATGCACATCAACTAGAGTAATAGACTGAAAAGAACTTGAATTAGTAATTTATCAAGTTAACGAGAATCAACTTAACGTAGGAATTATAATCTGAGATATGTGTGGAAGAGATTGCAGAAGCCTCGGAATTATGTCAAAATTATGAGAAATTTTTAAAAATGTTGGGAAATGTCAGCCGATTGAGATTTAGAGTGGGAAGGAGGTTATTCCTTATATCCATGCAGTTGACCAAAAATTGGCCAGGCATTGGATAAAAAGCTGCATATTACATGGACATCTACCATTTCTGCTCATTTTGCTGAAGACAATGAACAATCTTGAGTTTGTCGTTGGGAAGATGGGTAAAGCCCTCCATATTAATTAAATGGGCCCCATGAGAATCTGCCAATGTCTGCAGGTTTAATGGGAGATAAGGACCATCATAACTACTATAGTTGTGAACATACCGGACTGGACTAAAATTTTTGAAAAATTGGCCTCTATAGCTAAATAATTAGTTATTGCTTTCAGAATTTTCACATTGGTGAATTTTCCATCAGCAACCGCTATCCCTCAGGACTCCCTGATACACCTGCACACTGAGCAGGTAGATATTTTTAATAGGAAAAAGGTTCGGGAAGAAATTTATTTCTGTAGAAAACATGTTGCTTCTTCTTTTCTCCTAAATCTATTAACCCTGGAGGATAGCCAGGATACATTATACATTACATTGTCATGAGGCCTCACCAAAACTGACCAACTTTCATCTAATGTGCTTTGATATCAAAGACTTAAGGAGCGTGCCAACTTTTTGTATACTATTCAACACATTGTACCAAGACAAATTCAACCCATCTATAGGTGATATTTATCTGTCCTAAGACTTTTTATTGAACCTAAAGTGGTATCTACTTAGCTGCCCCCATTTTCGCATTTCACAATGTCCAACGATGGAAGAGCAACCACTGTTCAGCGCATGGTTCATGTAAAGTAACTACCCCCTTTTAAGTATGCATAAACCATAAAGATCTGCCACCGTTTCCAAGCATAGCTTTGAGTCCATCCAAGAAAAATCTTGGTCATAACTGGGGACATTGATTCCAAGTTTTTTGTTCCATTTCCTGAGGTCTGTCAATGTAAATTGTAAAAAGGGGCACATTGGTGCAAAACTTGGTGCAAATAGTCTCCATAGCCCTATAGATTGGCACCTGTGTAAATGCTGAGGGTGTGGAGAAGTTTTGGATGGTTCTGTGAAAGGCGCCTAACTAGGTTATTTAGAGATCTCTGCTACTTGGCACATCATTAATACAGAAATTAGCTAAAATAATGGAACCCAGGTGATAATGTGTTGAGAGGAATCCGCCATAGATTTCCAAAATCTGTGTAAATTTCTCACCCTGCTATGGATTTCCCTTGCTACCTCTGATTGCTTAGTAATTAATCACTATCTCCATGAATTAAGATAATGGTGTCGAGTCCTCACTTCCCTGAATTTCCTTTCTTTCTCACATCTCTTCAGGGACAGGAGACCATTGACTTTTGTTATTGAGAACATTGGCCTGTGTGGGACTGATGAGTAATTACTTACAATGAACGTCATTAGCAAACCAATCAGCTACTGGGCAGGACCCTCGCTCAGACGGTCGGGGATAGCCCTGTTTGTGGATTCCCTGTCTGCTCTGAATGCCTCTAAGTAAATACAGTCTTGTCAAGGTGTCCATGTGGGTTGACCATTCCTGAAGTAGCTGACCCAGGAGTGAGAGAAAAATGAGCGCTTGCTAATATCACTCTGATAATGTGGACTGAAACTCTCATAAAATGTCCAAAAGTAATCGGTTCCACCTACATTTTTTGAATTGGAGAATTTCAACCAATATTTTGGGCCAAACAAAGAAGGAATATTTCCAGTCATGGAAATCGTAGATAGATAATGTGACATGAAGGCTATTATTAAAAAGTTTTTCAATTTGGAAAAATTTGTAATGCCCATAGAATATCAAAGGTCATCTAATAATTTAGGCCATATTGACCGTTGTATGAAATATGAGATACGTAAGTTATGTGGATATAAAAGGGAAATAAGTTTTCAATCTTCTGCTCCGTTTTATATCATATTTACCTTTTTTTTCTGTCTTAAAGGGACTTTCCCAAAAACAACACTTATCATCTACCCATTGGCTTGTCCTATGAGCTCAATATCTCATTGAGGTTGATGGAGCAGTACATTTCATATTGTTATGGAAACTTTTATAAATTACCCATTGTTTGATAAATAAAGATAGATTTGCATTTGATTAGGACTGATGGCTTTGGGTTGGCCTTACACATTTCATTCTCCTTCAGAAGACATACACCCTTGTGTATAGTTAAGGTGGCATTGGGCATTAGATAGGAAAATAAGCCAATTAAGACCATAGCAGCCAATCAGCCAACATGGGACAGGAAAGGGGAGACCTGTATCACTGGGGGTCCACTCAGGAGAATAAGGATCCAAACATTCCCTAAATCCCCTCTGTGAGGGAACCAGTGCTGTGCATGTGGAACCGGTGCCCCATTGACTGTGCAAGATCTGAGGTGGCTTTACGATAACCTTTATCATCATGTACACATTCATGTGCCCAGTGATTCGTTGTGGCCATTACAAGTCAAGATGATATCACTGGTGTATGTTACACAAGGATCGGCATGGATCGGGAGAGTATTGACATTGTAGTGGTACGAGATTATTAAAACTTATTTGATAGAAGACTGGTGAGGATCCAACTCCTGGCACCCCAAACATTCGAGGTGGACCCTCACCCACAACAAGTGAGCATTAAGAATCGTACCATACCTGGCACAGTCACCATGATTTAGGGCCTCTGCAATCCAAGGTGTCCCACCAATCCAAAATTAATGGGCATCAATATTCTAATTCTAGAAAACCTCTTTTTGGTAAGTTTTGACCAAAAAAATGCTAAAAATTACCTTCTAAATAAAAAAAAAAAATGATTTTTTTTACGAGTTTTTTCCCTGCAGTTTATCTAAAACCCCATTCACATGCTGCTCATTGTTTATCTTTCGTTCTTTCAAAAACTTTTTTTCTAAATCTGGATCATGAAAAGTCTTCCCATACGTAGATGCTTTTTACTTCCCTGCATTAAGTGATTAACCTGTTAGGTTCCCAGCTGGAAGCCCCTCTCAAGCAGTGAATTAGTTAACCTCTCAAAACAGATCTACAAATAGGTATTGAGACCCTTTCATCCTGAAGCCGTGTAACTTTGAGAGGTACATTTTCCATTGTGGCCTCCTCAATGCCATCACAATAGCCCTTTGGTTTGGTTTATTTGGCCCTACAAATGCTCATTATCAAAGCTCTCAATGTCTTTCTGCTTATGGAAATATCCGCCCTCCCTGCAGAACATTCTGCTCAGTGCGTATTCCACGTCTAGTTTGATGGGAAGATCTTCCAGAAGGGAAAAAAACCTTGGGGCCATCAAGCAATTCTTTGGTCAGAGGAGATGTCAACCCCCCCAATGTGTGTATTAGGTGTCTGATTTGATGGGATGGTCTCTCTACAGACAGAAAACCTGTTGGGGATCTGTCTACTTGGTCTTCATTGTGTATTCTATAGTTTGGTATTTCAAGGGTTGTCTCCAATGGTGGGATCCATCACATTTTGCATTGATATATAGTTATCCTTAGTGTTCCAGCCATTCCAGAGCTTATTGCACCATAACACAATGATGAAGAGCGCTTGGCCAACACAACTGTGGTCGGTCACGTTTCTATATTGTAGGTGTTACCTTGGTCCTACCTTGCATCACTTTTTCACACCTTGCCTAAAACCATACACAGTACTAGATGTATTAGGGCCATCGATTACCCATGGCTCCTCTCTCACCCCATACTTTGTCACCCAAGACTTCTCAGATCCCTACAGAGCCTTCCAGACTCCATTGTCACCTCTAGACCCCTAGGTCCCCTCATTGTGGGTAAGACCTATAAGAAGCCCACCAATTCTGAATGGGATCCCTATGCAATTACTAGAGTTGAGGGTTTAGAGGTCAAGTCTCTTTGAAGGTGTGACATTTTAGAGATAATTAAATGGATCTGTGCAGGGAAACTTTGAAGCTTTATTTTCAAGATCCACTGGGAGTCCCAGGGACCGAGGCAAAGGCTGCACAAGGGGCGTGCTCCAGTTTTCTGTCAGACTTTGCAAGTTCTTTTAGGTGCAAACTGCTTGTACAGGTATTTAAGAAGTGTCACGCGCAACGTTTTGTGGCTCGGTTGCACTAGTCTTCATGCAACACAAATTTCGGCACTGAAGGCAGCATCCGGTGCTCAGTCGGACCGTGTGCCACATTTATCATGCAAAGTTTGACAGAAATATATTGCATGGCTAATGTTAAAGGTGCACCAAAAAAAGTGCAGTGCAGTGCAGGGGGTGCCAGATTCATGAAGAAAGGACTCCACAAATCATGAATCTGGCGCCCCCTGCAGACTACACAGACAAACTGCACATAGTACACACTGCGCTGTATAGATGTGACGCTTTTTGTCTGGGATTTGGTATCTGGGATCTTTATGTAGAAATTTTGTAATGGGGTAAATAGTTTTTAGCTATACCTCTGCCAACAGGTTAAACATCCCCTGATTCATAATGTGATGGCACCACGTCATAATACCACTTAAAAAGATACAAAAACTTATAGTGGGTTCATTAATAATTTAGGTTGGTGTGTTTTTTTTTTACATGCAATGTTGTTACAGAGGTTTTTTCTCAGGCATGGCAGAAGCATACCTCCCAACCTTCCCAGATTCCGCGGGACAGTCTCAGTGTTTGGACGCTGTCCTGCCTACCCAGGTGGTTGGTAGATTGTCCCAGACTGTCTCAATCTCCCTTGGTTTGTCCCCCCTCCTCCTGATACTGTACATTACAACTGCAGAGCTGCTGAAGCATCAGGGTCGGGAGGAGGCGGGATCATCCTCCTACCTTAGCACATGAGGTCTGAATGAGTCATGTGAGAATGTAGCTCCTCCCCTCAGCTTGCAACCCCCCACCCCCACCCCACCCATCCTTCACATCACAGCACAAGCCCAGAGGAAAAGGAAGTGGCTGCTGTGGGAAAATGAGGGAAGGTAAGTAACTGGGTTTTTTGTTTAATACCCTGGAAAAGGGCAGAGGAGGCCACAATAAGAGGAGGCTATAAAACAGGAGACCACATGAGGAGGCTAGAGGACAGTAGGCCACAGGAGGAAGCTGGAGGACAGGAGGCCACAGGATGAAGCTGGAGGACAGGAGGCCACAGGAGGAAGCTGGAGCACAGGATGCCACAGGAGGAGGCTGGGGAGAAGAGGCAACAGTAGGAGGCTGGAGGACAGGAGGCAACAGGAGGAGGCTGGAGGACAGGGGAGTACAGGAAGAGGCTGGAGGACAGGGGGCTACAGTATGAGGACAGGAGGCCATGGGAGGAGGCTGGAGGACAGAAGGCCACAGGAGGAGGCTGGAGGACAGGATGCCACAGGAGGATGCTGGAGGATAGGAGGATCATGAGGACAGGGGGTGACAGGAGGAGGCTGGAGGACAGGATGCCACAGGAGAAGGCTGGAGGACAGAAGGCCACAGGAGGATGCAGGGGGACAGGAGGCCCCAGGAGGATGCTGGAGGACAGGAGGATCATGGGGACAGGGGGTGACAGGAGGAGGCTGGAGGACAGAATGCCACAGGAGAAGGCTGGAGGACAGGAGGAGGCTGGAGGACAGGAGGAGGCTGGCGGCCAGGAGGAGGCTATGGGACAAGAGGCCACAGGAGTAGGCTGAAGAACAGGGGGCTACAGGAGGACACTGGTGGACAGGAGGTCACAGGAGTAGGCTGGAAGACAGGAGGGCACAGTATGAGGGGGGATGGAGGACAGATAGATATTATTACTATGCTATGGTGGAGAAAGGGGCATGGTTTAGAAAAAGCAGAATGGACTTTTTCTCCTTCTTTCTGTCACCCAAAAGTTAGGAGGTATGCAGAAGCATGAGCTTGAGGGTAACAGACTTCTTAGCTAAGGCAACTATAGTGTTGGTTTCATAGCTGTGCAAAGGGCAGCTTGAACATGTGGCACTTTACTATTGACACCTGTTACAAGGCACCAAATATTTCTCTAGCACACTGCATAAGCTCTAGTTACCACAGTCTGAATAAGTGTGGGCCTAAGCCCCTTTCTAAGTCCCTCACACACAGTCTTA
Source organism: Engystomops pustulosus (assembly GCA_019512145.1). Lineage (NCBI taxonomy): Eukaryota > Metazoa > Chordata > Amphibia > Anura > Leptodactylidae > Engystomops > Engystomops pustulosus. The sequence continues at coordinate 29,373 of WNYA01002057.1, forward strand.
GCTGCTTTACTCTGAGCTCTGAGGACTCTCTTCACCCAACTTGTGATGCACCAAGACTTGTGATGGTCTCCTACATAGTGGACAGTCCACGACTGAAGCTCAGGCTAGAGTTGTGGCGCTCCCCTGTGGTGCTAACATCGACTGTGAGCACTTAGAGTGTCCTTTACATGGTATTCACTCACTGAATAAGAGAGTGGTGAAACCATTGGTAAGCCCATGATGGGCTGGTACTGAGCTTTTAGGTGCCAGTCTAGCATTCCATGATAACATGATTTTTATGTCCACCATGATGCATTCAACCACAAGATACTTAGATAGACTTCCTCTACACTCAACTTCTTGAGCAGGTCATCTTCATCAGACGGTGTACAGAGGCATCATGTGTGGTCTCCAATGGTTTTTGCTTATGGACGTTCCACAGTTTCGGTCTTCATTGTTGGGTGTTACCTGCTTATGTAAAGTTGGCCACTGAATGGAGCAGCCAAGGAGACCTTAGATGATGTTTGAAGGTGGCACTTGTTGTTTTGATTTTTGGGACGTTGCTTTGGAGATGGTCCTTTGTTTTCTGCCTTGTTCTCTTCCTTCCTGGATCCATCTGCTAGCCGGGTCCTTTGTCCTTCTCTGCATCAAGCCTCTTTACGTGAAGTCAGTTTTATTAGGCACCTGACCTGGGCTTTCAGTCCTCCTGGGTTTTGGTGAATGGCCTCTTTGCTTAATAAGAGCAATTAACCATTTTATAATGTCACAAAATAAAGATGACTGGGTTTATGGAGTCACTTCACTGCCTCCCGCTGAGGGAACACCTGCTTCACGAACCACGTGTTGCGGCCTCTGGAGCGATCAGGGACAGCAATCGGCTTTCCCTCGTAAATTCCTCTGCAATCCGGTTTCTACAAATGAAGCTGGAGTGCTGGTAATGAAACAGATCAGGTTTTCATTTCCATCCAGCTGATCCAGCTGAGACGATGAATGGACATCTATGATGAATACTTTTGGTTTGTCATAGATATAAAATGACTGTAACATTCCCATCCCCCGACCACCAGTTCATATCCAGAATAGTCACTATGTGCAGCACAAACACCTCAAGTGGTTGCTAGAACTATCTGAAGCCATGAAGACCGATCTACGTTGCTTAGATGACGCTTGAAGGGGTCCTAAATGTGACAGATTGAGATAAGTAAGATCTGGAGAATTAGGAGGCCAGAAATGGAGCTGAAAGACTTGGTCCTTATCTGCAAACCACTAATGAAACAATTAGAGAAGACGCATTGGGGCAGATTTACTTACCCGGTCATTCGCGATCCAGCGGCGCGTTCTCTGCGGTGGATTCATTAAGGCAGTTCCTCCGATGTCCACCAGGTGGCACTGCTGCGCTGAAGAGCACCGGAACGCACTCAAGTTCACCGGCCTATTCCTAGTGAAAGTAAGTGCAAGCTCCGCGACACATTTTTTGTTTTAAATGCGGCGGTTTTTCCGAATCCGTCGGGTCTTCGTTCGGCCACGCACCCCGATTTCCGTCGTGTACATGCCAGCGCCGATGCGCCACAATCCGATCGCATGCGATCCCAGGGCAATTCAGGGGAAATCGGCGCAAATCGGAAATACTCGGGTAACACGTCAGGAAAACGCAAATCGGGCCCTTAGTAAATGACCCCCATTGTCCAATTGTAAGATCCCAAGGAAGACAGTCAACTATTTGTGAGTACTTGATCTGCGTGGATGGACAGATACCCAAATCAATTAAGATCACAAAACTGGCCGCATCCAACACGTGTACGTCCCACAATGGTTGATGGGTGTTTGTTTTCGGAGGTTGTACACCTGAGAACACCAAAATGCAATCAAAACATGTCTCATGGAAGAAGGTAACCGCTAGGCAGTGGGGGCAATGCCGGTACTTCGCTGTAGGTGGAAGCCAAGAACCCTTGTGAGCATGGATGCAGTCACGTCATATGATCTGAAGCCTCATTTATCGAATGGTCACCGTGTGGTCATTTTGGACAGAAATGTGGAGTTTCTCTGCCCTAATATCCCACAGTAAGGACAATTTAATGTCTGCAAGGTTTTAGCCATAACAGTAATTATTGAAATCTTTGACATCCACAAAGACTGAGGGTGAGACGTTGCTCTAGATCAGTTTGGGGCTGACTCTAGAATGGAGTCTTTAACCTGTTGCCGTCCAGTTGTTGTGAGGTGCTCCCAGCATGCCCGGAGTGCTGGAAACGTATGTCATCTTAGATAAGACTGATGATCCCCAGGCATGCTGGGAGCTGTAGCTATAGGGTTTTATGCAGGGGTGGATAGGACTGGCATGTTCCCTGAGCTGCATGACTATTATTAGTCCCCAATCTCTTCCTACATCTGGTACTAGAATCAGCTTCTTGGGGAATGGAGGACGAGTCCCTTCTCCTGCTTTCAATCTTCAGTTTCGGGACCATTTGAGGACCCTCAAAAGTCCAGAAATGGCTCTTGAGTATGGAGAGCAGGAACTTCATGGGTGAATGTTCTTCTCAGTATAAAATGTGGTGGGTGGTTTGGGTGGCCATGAGCCCACTAGAAGGTTTGGGTCCCGGCTACCGCCCAAACCGCCAATATTATAATTTCACTACTGGTTTTATGAGCCCCTGAGCTCAGCAGTAGAAGAGACGTGTAGACCATAGGTATTGCAAAAGATTTATCTCGCTCCTGCCCCCTAGTGGTGAAACATCGCATTATTAAAATTAAAATTTCAACCTAAAGAAATTATCGCTAGGAAAAGACTTTACATTTGCAAAAAAATAAAATTAAAAAAAAAAAACTCTATTTGATAATGGGGCATCCCTTACCAACACATAGAAAGCCATAAAAAAAGATTACTCAGAAAAACCACCATAATGACAGTTTTTTTTTCATTGTGCATCTGCAGAAAGAGAATAAAATTGACCCCACACGTGGTGGATCCGCAGAACTGGTAAAACAAACAAAATAATGTATATTTAAAAGACTTGTGCAAAAAACTTTTGCACACAATGGCGCAGATTTATCGTTATTGGATTATTGGATATTCGTACACAGTCTTCAATAATCTTCTCAATTATAAGAGGGTTTTAATGGGTGCGCCACAAATATGTTGCACTTTAACCGGCTAAGTACCGGGCTCTTTCCTGTTTTTTCATGTCCATTTTTCACTCCCCGCCTTCAAAAATCTATAACTTTTTTATATTTACACATAAAGAGCTGTGTGACGGCTTGTTTTCTGCATAACAAATTGCACTTCATAGTGATGGCATTAAATATTCCATGCCATGTACTCGGAAGCAGGAAAAAAAAATCCCAAATGCAGTGGAAATGGTAAAAAAAAACGCATTTGCGCCATTTTCTTGTGGGTTTGGATTTTACATCTTTCACTGAGCGCCCCAAATTACATGTCTGCTTTATTCTTTGGGTTGGTATGATTACGGGGATACCAAATTTGTATAGGTTTTATAATGTTTTCATACATTTACAAAAATTAAAACCTCCTGTACAAAATTTTTTTGGGGGATTTTGCCATCTTCTGGCGCTAATAACTTTTTTATACTTTGTTGTACGGAGCTGTGGGTGGTGTCATTTTTTGCGACATTTGATAATATTTTCAATTATATCATTTTTAGGACTGTACGACCTTTTGATCACTTTTTATAGATTTTTTTTATATTTTTCAAAATGTCAAAAAAGTGCCATTTTCGACTTTGGACCCTATTTGGACCCGTTACGGGGTTAAATTTTCGGACGCATCGATACCTGATGTGTTTAAGATTTTTACTGTTTATTTATATTGATGTCAGGGAAAGGGGGGTGATTTGAATTATTAGTTTTTTTAGTATAATTATTTTTTAAACTTTTTTTATTTTTCTTTTTACTATTTTTCAGACTCCCTAGGGTAGTTTAACCCTAGGTTGTCTGATCAATCCCATCATATACTGCCATACTACAGTATGGCAGTATATGGGGATTTTCCTCCTCATTCATTACAATGTGCAATCAGCACATTGTAATGAAGGGGTTAAAACGAAATAGCCTCGGGTCTTCGGAAGACCCGAGGCTACCATGGAGACGGATCGCCGCTCCCCGATGACGTCACGGGGAGCGACGTTCCTAGGCAAGATGGCGGCGCCATCTTTTTGAGGCTGCCGGCAGCTTTGCCGGCAGCGATCTCTGTGACAACACCTGTGATCAGTGCTAGCAAAGACTTACCGGCTATGGAGAGGGCTAAGCCTGTGAGCCCTCTCCATGCAGCGGGACACGACCGCCGCCGTGAATACACGGCGGGCGGTCGTGAACCAGTTAAACCCTTAACAACGCGTGATGTAGTAATATACCGGCTGTGGGTGTTTGGAGAGGATTCACGGGCTAAGCCCTCTCCATAGCCGGTGAGCGTTTGCTGCATATTGGGTGTTAACCCTTCGGTCAGCACGTCGGCACTGCCATGTTGGCTTAGATCGATCTGTTGCTATGACAGCCTTGGGTCCCACAAAGACCCAAGGCTGTCTTGTTTCATACCTTGTATTACAATGTGCATGATGTGGAAAATTCCCACTGTAGTATTGCGGTATATGGTAGGATCAATCAGACAACCTAGGGTTAAAGTACCCTAGGGGGCCTGAAAAATAGTAAAAAATAAATAAAAAAAGTTTTTAAAAAATGTAATGAAAAACATAAAAATTCTAATCACCCCCCTTTCCCTAGAACTGAAATAAGTTGAAAAATATAAAAAATTCTATAAAAAGTGATTAAAAGGCTGTACAGTCATCATAGCAATTAAAACATCACCAAAAGTCACAAAAAATGACACCACCCACAGCTCCATGCACTGAAGTATGAAAAAGTTATTTTCATTTCAAAAATTTTTTTTGTATAAGAGGTTTTAATTTTTGTAAATGTATGAAAACATTATAAAACCTATACGAATGTGGCATCTCCGTGATCGCACCGACCCAAAGAATAAAGTAGGCATGTCATTGTGGCGCACAGTGAAAGACGTAAAATCCAAGCCCCAACGAAAACAGCACAAATGCCACGCCCCCCCGATTTCTGTCGCGTGCAAGCCGGCGCCGATGCGGCAAAATCCGGTCGCTTGCGCCAAAATCCCAGGGCAATTCGGTGCAAAATGCGGTCCGCGGACCCTTAGTAAATGAGCCCCAAAGTGTCTTTGGATCTTGCACTTGTAGCTATAAAGTGTTTGCGTCACAATTGTGTCGCGGCTGCTCTTTGTCCGAGACTTTAGAAAACTCTGCACCTAAAGGGACGAGTTACTGCTCAGTCCAGGTCTGTGCCACATTTATTACTGCGCTGCCCCCACAATTGTGTCACATCTGCAAGAACCAAAGTACAAGAAACTACAGGCAACTGCAAGTAGTACACACTGCCATAGATCGCAATTGTCCCAAATTCGGCGGGACAGTCCTGTTTTTGGGTGCTGTTCCGCCATCACAGGCAGTTGGGAGAATGTCCCGTTGAGTCCCACAATGTCCCCCCTCCTGGTCTCCACACACTAGAGGTGCAGAGCCGAGACTAGGAGGCGGGACCAACTCCTGTTTAAAGAAAAAAACTCTCCCTAGGTCAGGAGCTTTTAGGGTGATTGATCACCTCTAGGTGAGAGGCTCATTTGGGTGAACAACATAAGGTGGCTCACCTCAATGAGCCGACGGCTCACTGAACCCCACCTCACCAAGCCCCCTTTAACCTGATACAATGAAGTTAAAAGTGGAGTGGTGTGGGGTGACTGACTGGCCTGTGGCTCCCTATTATATATTTAATAGGGAGCCATTCAGGAGCCAGAAGAGCCGTCTCTTCTTAGTAGGCAGAGCTTAATAAGCCAGCTCTCCAAGAAGAGCTGGAATTCCCATCACTACTCTCTAGGAAGGTTCTGGAACCTGAGTATGATGTAATTGCAGCTGTAGATACTGCCTGGAAAGGTAACAGTTAAGTTGGTGTAAGTAATTATCCAGTGATGTGGCTGTATTGTTAGCTGGAGTGTAATTGTAGAGGTGATACCACATGACCAGGGGGAGTATAAAAACCACTGCTGGGTGGAAGTACAGAGTGAAGAGAGAGACAATGTGTGCAGCTGCTCCCAACAACTGATAGAGATGCAGCTTCCACAATTTGGACACAAATCCACCTCCACTATCCCAGCCTATATCTACTACCAGGCTGGTGCACTATTCCTGCGGACCACTCTCCACGACTACTCCAGTAACCAGAATCCGATGTTAACCATTTTTGGGCCCTTGTCTGAAGTTCAATAAAGAACTGTAAGTTGATTCGCACAATGTTGCCTCCGTTTGATCCCTGGATATGGCTGTTACCACCACGGGCTTCCCCATCTATCCCATCTATCCTACAGATACTCAGGGGTTGCCCCAGGGAGAACCAGTACCTCAGCCTCTCCCTCCATATTTCTTGCACTAACCACATGTTGGAGAACTGCCAGGCTGTAGGACAGCCCTCCGGTCCCCATACCAAGCACCATGACACCAGCATGCCCAGGCCACAATCGCCAGCCACTCCGGTATTCTGGGCCCAGACTTTCTCTAGGCCCCAAGAAAAGGTTAGGCCCCAGGGGGGAATGTTGCCGTTACCTTACCATCGATCCACCACAGCCCTGCTTCCTCCAATCCCAGGGGTTCCAAGGTGACAAGGTGAAGGGGCGGAGCAATCCAATCTTATCATCTCAGAGCCCCAGGACAGGACAAAGGAGGAGGCTGAAGGACAGGATGCCACAGGAGGTTGGTGGAGGAATGAAGGGTACAGAAGTAGGGCGGAGGAATGGAGGCTACAGGAGGAGGCTGGAGGAAAGGAGGCTACAGTAGGAGGCTAGAGGACAGGCTGCCACAGATGTAGGGTAGAGGAATAGAGGCTATAGGAGGAGGCTGGAGGACAGGTGGCTACAGGAGGAGGCTGGAGGCCAGGAGGCTACAGGAGGAGGCTGGAGGCCAGGAGGCTACTAGGGGAGGCTGGAGGACCCGGGCCACAGGAGGAGGCCACAGAATAGGAGGAGGCGGGAGGCCAGGAGGCTACTGGGGGAGGCTGGAGGACAGGAGGCCACAGGAGGAGGCTGGAGGCCAGGAGGCAACAGGAGCAGACTGAAAGACAAGGGCCACAGGAGGAGGCTGGAGGCCAGGAGGCTACTGGGGGAGGCTGGAGGACAGGGGCCACAGGAGGAGGCTGGAGGACATGAGGCTGCAGGAGGAGCCTGGAGGACAGGAGGCCACAGGAGGAGGAGGCTGGAGGACAAGAGAGCACAGGAGGAGATGGCTGGAGGACAGGTAGAAATGATACTATGTTTGTGGGTGGGGAAAATGGCATTGTTTAGACAAAAGAAGGTAGGACTTTTTGTCCCTTTTTCTTTTGCCCAAAAGTTGGGAGGTATGCACACTGCACATCGTATTCACTGCACGTAGTACACACCGCAAATAGTACACACCGCACCTAGTACACACCGCACCTAGTACACACCGCACGTAGTACACACCGCACATAGTACACACCGCACATAATACACACTGGACGTAGTACACACCACACTAAGTACACACCGCACGTAGTAAATGCCGCGCGTAGTACACACCACATCTAGTAAACACCGCACGTAGTACATACTGCACGAAGTACACACTGCACGAAGTACACACTGCACGAAGTACACACTGCACGAAGTACACACCACACATAGTACACACCGCACATAGTACACATAGCACATAGTACACACCGCACATAGTACACACCCTGCACAAAGTACACACCGCACTTAGTACATACTGCGCGTAGTACACACTGCACATAGTACACACCGCACATAGTACACACCGCACGTAGTACACACCTCACGTAGTACACACCTCACGTAGTACACACCTCACGTAGTACACACCCTGCACATAGTACACACCTCACGTAGTACACACTGCACATAGTACATACTGCACATAGTACACACTGCACATAGTAAATGCCGCGCGTAGTACACACCACATCTAGGAAACTCACCGCAGTAATTAATTACTGCACGAGTACACCACTGCACGAAGTACACACTTCACGAAGTACACCTCAGCACGACTAGTACACACCACACCATCAGTACCACACCGCACATGTACACCTAGCACTAGTACACAACGCAGTCACATAGTTACACACCGCACAAATTACACACCGCACTAGTACATACGCCGTAGTACCCGTACCACTAACATGCACACAGCAACTGTACCCCCACTGTACGCCATAGTACACACTTCATAGTACACACTGCACATGGTACACACTGCACATAGTATACTGGACACTGCAGGACACTGCACATAGTACACACTGCACATAGTACACACTGCACATCGCATGCAGGACACTGCACATTGTATACAGGACACTGCACATAGTACACAGTGCATATAGTACACACTGCACATAGTACACACTGCACATAGTACACAGGACACTGCACATAGTACACAATGCACATAGTATACAGGACACTGCGCATAGAATACAGGACACTGCACATAGTACACACTGCACATCGTATACAGGACACTGCACATAGTATACAGGACACTGCACATAGTACACAGTGCATATAGTACACACTGCACATAGTACACACTGCACATAGTATACAGGACACTGCACATAGTACACACTGCGCATAGTACACACTTCATATAGTACACACTGCACATGGTACACACTGCACATAGTATACTGGACACTGCGCATAGAATACAGGACACTGCACATAGTACACACTGCACATAGTACACACTGCACATCGCATGCAGGACACTGCACAATGTATACAGGACACTGCACATAGTACACAGTGCATATAGTACACACTGCACATAGTACACACTGCACATAGTACACAGGACACTGCACATAGTACACAATGCACATAGTATACAGGACACTGCACATAGTACACACTACACATAGTACACAGGACACTGCACATAGTACACAATGCACATAGTATACAGGACACTGCACATAGTACACAATGCACATAGTATACAGGACACTGCGCATAGAATACAGGACACTGCACATTGTACACACTGCACATCGTATACAGGACACTGCACATAGTGTACAGGACACTGCACATAGTACACAGTGCATATAGGACACACACTGCACATAGTACACACTGCACATAGTATACAGGACACTGTACATAGTACACAATGCACATAGTATACAGGACACTGCGCCTAGAATACAGGACACTGCACATAGTACACAGTGCATATAGTACACACTGCACATAGTACACACTGCACATAGTACACAGGACACTGCACAATAGTACAATGCAAGTTATACAGGACAATGCACATAGTACACACTACACAGTACACAGGACACTGCACATAGTAACATGCAATATATACAGGACACTGCGCATAGAATACAGGACACTGCACATAGTACACACTGCACATCGTATACAGGACACTGCACATAGTATACAGGACACTGCACATAGTACACAGTGCATATAGTACACACTGCACATAGTACACACTGCACATAGTATACAGGACACTGTACATAGTACACAATGCACATAGTATACAGACACTGCGCATAGAATACAGGACCTGACAATAAGAAACCATGCACATCATATACAGGACACTGCACATAGTGTACAGGACACTGCACATAGTACACAGTGCATATAGTACACACTGCACATAGTATACAGGACACTGTACATAGTACACAATGCAACATAGTATCAGGACAATGCGCATGAATACAGGACACTGACATAGTAACAGTGCATATAGTAACACTGCACATAGTACACACTGCACATAGTACACAGGACCACTGCACATAGTACACAATGCACATAGTATACAGGACACTGCATCATAGTCACAACACTACACACAGTACACAGGACAATGCACATTAGTACACAATGCACATAGTATACAGGACACTGCGCATAGAATACAGGACACTGCACATAGTACACACTGCACATCGTATACAGGACACTGCACATCGTATACAGGACACTGCACATAGTACACAGTGCATATAGTACACACTGCACATAGTACACACTGCACATAGTATACAGGACACTGTACATAGTACACAATGCACATAGTATACAGGACACTGCGCATAGAATACAGGACACTGCACATAGTACCACAGTGCAATAGTACACACACGGCACATAGTAACAACGGACATAGTACACAGGACACTGCACATAGTACACAATGCACATAGTATACAGGACACTGCACATAGTACACACTACACACAGTACACAGGACACTGCACATAGTACACAATGCACATAGTATACAGGACACTGCGCATAGAATACAGGACACTGCACATAGTACACACTGCACATCGTATACAGGACACTTCAAATAGAATACAGGCATACCTCCCAACATTTGTGAAAGAGAAAGAGGAACAAAATGGCGTAGCGATCCCCCTAAGCACACACCAAAATCTATTGCCACGCAAATTTTAGCCATATTATATATAATAAAATCATCTCAATATAAAAAAAAAAAAATAAAAAAATATCCCATTGGGATTTGAACCCAGAAGCTGCAGTGTCATGTACAATAATGACAACAGCGCCTCAACCAACTGAGCTATAACCTCTGTGATTATAAAGGATTAGAATTTTGGTAACTAAGTTAACTATAACTACTAACTATGACTATTGTTACACTGTGAACAGATTTAATCTTTGGTTTTATGAGGAGGGATCTTCTCAGAGATTAATTGAATTATTGAGACTATTATTATATTGGAGTATTATGATGATAGTGAGATAGATATATTATATTAGTATGGAAATATATTATTTTGACTATTATTAATAATCGTCTCCATAATATAAACATAATAACATTTAAATAAAATAAAAAGTTTTCATATAATTAACATAAATAACCTCTGAGAAGATCCCTCTCTATCTAGCGTGAACAGTTAATACTGTGTACACAGTGTAACATGTGGTCGATAACACTTCTTAGTTCCCAGAAATCCTCAGTCTGTATCACTGGGCTTATAGCTCAGTACTTAGGCTTCCGTCTACAGTGCAGAGGGTCCCATGGTTCAAATCTCAGCCTGGGCACAAACTTTAGTTAATGTATTAATTAAATAAAAGCTTGTGTCTGGGAACCCTAGGACAGTGATGGGGAGAACCTTTTAGAAACCAGTGCCCAAATACAACCAGGACCACTAATATCGCAAAGTGCCAACACAGAAAGTGTAATTGTGATTTTATACTCCCTGCTCTGTCATAGCTTTCATGTAATACCAGCACCTGAGGACACCAATAAAGCGAAAATAGAAGAAATTTGGACTGATCATTGTAGCTTCTTTCAGGGTCCATAACAGGAAGAATTGTCAGGGGCGGAGCAAGAAGCTACATAATGGTTAATCCAGATTGCCCCCCCCCCTTCCACCTCTCCAGTGGTCACAGGTAGAGGTCACTTTAAAATAGTCCTGTGCACAGCAAGTCCTGGGTGTCTGGGACTGCCGAAGCGAATGGAGTCATCTCTGGTGGGATATTGATGCCCACAGGAAGGGCTCTGAGTGCCCCCCTCTGGCACCCGTGCCATAGGTTCGCCACCACTGCCCTAGGAGATGAGTGACCTAATATGGGCGATTACTGATCTGACCTGATGACGTGGTCCCTGGCTCTCCGCTAAGCCGACACTTCTTGAAAAGGATTCCCTCCTGATGTCTGTAGAAGCCATTCTGTACTGTGACGTTCAGGCTTTCAAAGTATTTACTATGCAGACACAGCACAGGGACACAGAGAGGGACCTGGGGGGAAAATCCGTGACAATCTCATAGCTGTCCGTGATGCGGGGCAGAGGTAAGAAAAACGGGACTTTCCGCACGGCCAGAGAGAGATTTGTACAATTGTATCCAGTCAGGAAAATGCTCTGTGAGACTACAGGGTTGTTACTAGGTCAAAAGAACACTAGGGTGCGCTGTACAGCACGTAACACTAGGGGTGCACTGTACAGCATTTAACACTAGGGGTGCACTGTACAGCATGTAACACTAGGGGGCGCTGTACAGCATGTAACACTAGGGGGCGCTGTACAGCATGTAAACAACTAGGGTGCATGGCACTGACAGCATGTAACACTAGGGGCACTGTACAGATGGACAAGGGCGCTTTACAGCATGTAACACTAGGGTGCACTGTACAGCATGTTACACTAGGGGGCACTGTACAGCATGTTAACACTATGGTGCACTGTACAGCATGTAACACTAGGGTGCACTGTACAGCATGTAACACTAGGGTGCACTGTACAGCATGTAACACTAGGGGTACTCGAAGATCTTCAAAGGCTGTAAATCACTAGGGGGTACTGTACAGCATGTAACACTAGGGGGGGGGGGGTACTGTACAGCATGTAACACTAGGGGGTACTGTACAGCTGTAACAACTAGGGGTGATCGTGATAAGATTAAAAAGGGGCATGTACAGAATGTAAATATGGTGCATGTAAGATGTCATGGACGAGGGGGTCTTGGGGGGATGTACAGCATGTAACATTAGGGGGAACTGTACAGCATGAACACTAGAGGGGAATGTCAGCATGTAACATAGGGCGCTGACAGATGTAACACTAGGGTGGCGCTGTACAGACACGTAACACTATGGGTGCACGTCCAGCATTTAACAACTAGGGGTGCTACTGTACAGCATGTAACACTAGGGGGCACTGTACAGCATGTAACACTAGGGGGCGCTGTACAGCATTAACACTAGGGGGCGCTGTACAGCATGTAACACTAGGGTGCACTGTACAGCATGTAACACTAGGGGGCACTGTACAGCATGTAACACTAGGGGGCGCTTTACAGCATGTAACACTAGGGTGCACTGTACAGCATGTTTTACATAGGGGCGCTGTACAGCATGTAAAACACTAGGGTGCACTGTACAGCATGTAACACTAGGGGGTACACAGCATGTAACATTAGGGGGCACTGTACAGCATTAACACTAGGGGGCACTGTACAGCATGTAACACTAGGGAGCACTGTACAGCATGTAACACTAGGGGGCACTGTACAGCATGTAAACACTAGGGGCACTGTACAGCATGTAACACTAGGGGGCGCTGTACAGCATGTAACACTAGAGTGCACTGTACAGCATGTAACACTAGGGGGCGCTGTACAGCATGTAACACTAGGGGCACTGTACAGCATGTAACACTAGAGGGCACTGTACAGCATGTAACACTATCGTGGCACTGTACAGCATGCTGAAATAATAGTGGGACAGGTGCACTACGTACAGCATGTAACACTAGGGGGCGTGCTACAGCATGTAACAATTAGGGTGCACGTACAGCTGTAACACTAGGGGCACTGTAGACAGCATGTCAACAAGCTAGGGGGCGCTTACAGCATTAACACTACGGGGGGCATGGCACTGTACAAGCATGATTACACTAGGTGCCTGCACGTAGGAGCTAGTACGATGTACCTATGGTAAGGTACAGACAGTGTAACACTAGGGGGCGACTGTACAGCATTAACACTAGGGGCTGCTTGTACAGCATTGGTAAAATAGGGGGCGTGTGTGGGTGGTACTGTAAGCACTGTACCATTAGGGTGGGGCACTGTACAGCATTCAACACTAGGGGGCATGTACAGCATGTAACAACTAGGGGCGCGCTGTACACAGCATAGAACACTAGGGCGCTGTACAGCAGGGGAAGCACTAGGGGTGACCTGTAAGCATGTAACACTAGGGTGCGCTGCACAGCATGTAACACTAGGGGGCACTGTACATCATAACATACTAGGGGGCGCTGTACAGCTAATGTAACCACTAGGGGCGCGTACAGCATGTAACACCTAGGGGTGCATGTACATGCATGTGTAACACGCCGTAGGGAGCGAGTTCTTGTACGTCATTGCTAACACTAGGGGGGATGCTTGTACAGCACCATGGGTAACACTAGGGGGGCAGGCACTGTACAGCATGTACACTAGGGGCTGTTAAGCAGAACACTAGGGGGCACTGTACAGATGTACAAGGGGGCCTGCGCAGTTACAATAGTGGGGCACTGTACAGCTCTGTTGTAACTACGGGTGCACTGTACGCTGATAGTAACAGGGGGCGCTTTACAGCATTAACACTAGGGGGCACTGTTACGCATGTTACACCTAGGGTGCGACTGTACGAGATGTAACACTAGGGGGCTAGGGGCACTGGACAGGCAGTAACACTAGGGGGGACGGTCTGTACAGCCTGTAAAACTCTAGGGGGCACTGACAGCATTAACACTAGGGGCACTGTACAGCACGAACACTAGGGGTGCACTGTAACAGATTTAACACTAGGGGTGCACTGTACAGCATGTAACTTAGGGGTGACAGCTGTACACGCATTTATGTAACACTGGGGCGCGCGGTCACAGCAGGTAACACTAGGGGCCTGTACAGCAGTAACACTAGGGTGCACGTGTACAGCCATGTAAACACTAGGGGGCCTGACAGCATGTAACACTAGGGGCGCTTACAGCATGAACTTAGGGGGCATGTACAGCTGTGTATGACACTAGGGGGCTACTGTACGCATGTAACTATCAGGGTGCACTGTACAGCAGTACCACTAGGGGGCGACTGTACGCATTTAACACTAGGGGCACTGTACAGCATGTAACACTAGGGTCGCACTGTACATGCATGTAACACTAGGGGGGGTCAAGCAGTAGGTGCACTGTACAGCATGTAACACTAGGGGGCACTGTACAGCATTAACACTAGGGGGCACTGTACAGCATGTAACACTAGGGGGCACTGTACAGCATGTAACACTAGGGGCACTGTACAGCATGTAACACTAGGGGGCGCTGTACAGCATTTGTACACTAGATGCATGTAAAGCATAACACTAGGGGCGCCTGTACAGCATGTAACCTAGGGGGCACGTGCACTGTACAGCATGTAACACTAGGGGGGCAGCGCATGTTACAGCATGTAACACTAGGGGGCACTAGTACAGCAGTTGTGACACCTAGGGGCCTGTACAGACATGTAACATAGTGGGGCACTGTACAGCATGCAACACTAGGGGGCACTGTACAGAAATGTAACACTAGGGGGCGCTTTGTACAGATTGTAACAACTAGGGTGCACTGTACAGCATGTAACAGAGGGGCACGTTACAGCATGTAACAACTAGGGGGCACTGTACAGGCAGTAACACTAGGGTGCCACTGTACAGATGTAACACTAGGGGCATGTACAGCATGTAACACTAGGGGCGCTAAATGTAGCAGCATGTAACACTAGGGGGCATGTACAGCATTTGGTAACATAGCGGGGCGCTTGTACAGCATGTAACACTAGGTGCAGCGACGCTGTAACCCTAGGGGTGTCACTGATACCCATGTAACACGAGGCGGGGCACGTTACAGCATTAAACTAGGGGGCACAGTACAGCATTAACACTAGAGGCTGCATGTAAGCATTCGTACACTAGGTGGTACTGTACAGCATGTATACCTAGGGGGCTGTAAGCATGTACACACTAGGGGATGACACCGCATGGTAACACTAGTGGGGCACTGACAGCTGTACCCTAGGGCCGTGTACGCATTGTTACACACTAGTGTTGCCCGTACAGCATGTATACACTATAGGGTGCCTGTACAGCATGTACACTAAGTGGGCGTTTAACAGCTAACTAGGGGGAAACATTAACTTACCCTAGGTGGCCACTGTACAGCATTAACACTAGGTGGGTACGCTGTCACAGGGGCACTATTAACAACGGTGGGCACTTGTCAGCATTAACACTAGGGGGCGCTGCACCATTAACCACTAGGGGGGCACGCACAGCAGTAACAATAGGGGGCGGTAAGCATGTGTAACTAGGGTGCACTGTACAGCCAGGAACACTAGGGGGTTGAATCTGGACAGCATGTAACACTAGGGGGGCTTTAACAGCATGAAACCACGATGGGGCATGTACAAGCCTGTAACACTAGGGTGTGCACTTACAGCATGTAACACTAGGGTGTACGTACAGCCATGTACACACTGGGGCACTGTACAGCAATATGCACCCTAGGGGGCGCATGCACAGCATGTAAAAACTAGGGGGGGAACTGCAAAGATGAACACTAGGGGGAGATGTTTTGTTACGTGTACATGTAAGTCGTGGATCCTGGGGGACCAGTTGCTACTTAGACCTTGGTACATATGCAGTGGGGCTGGGGGCACCTCCGATCCGATACTATGATAGCCCTGGACAATGCCACTGTACAAATATGATAAGCCCCCCGTATAACGTATAAGGTTGTATTATGTTCAAGAACAATGCACCACCATTCATGGCCACTAGGTGGCAGCATAATCCACTGGAGAAATTTTGTTAGAGTGCTGCAGTAAGGTTTCTGTATCCCTTGGATTTGTCAGCAGGGGGCAGCCTTGTACCATCTTCTAGAATTGTCTGAAAACCCAAACTACAGCAGAACATCTCCTGTCCGATGTATCATTTATCATTCATGATGTCAGTTTTATGACTTTGTTGTTGTAGTTTTTGTACTTGGAGGATGTAGAAAGAAGTTATTGGGTCACAGGTACCAGAACCAGTGCAGCTGGTACTAAGTGCAGCGCCTTGTGGAGGGTGCAGGGGCGCGCGGTCTTCCTGACTCTGGCGCCCCTGCTGCTTGGGAAGTGGGCGCTATGGTTTTGGTGCACTCTGTTCATGCTGCAGAATTGTGCCGCACGTCAGTAATAAATGTGGCCAGGGTTGGCTTTTAGCAGTTCAGTAACGGTCCCCGCTTAGCTGCAAAATTCTGCCGGGGGCTTGGTTCGGGGTCTGTATGGGGGGTGGTGTGGGGGTATGTGTGGGGGCGATGGTATGTGGTCTGTGTTGGGGGGGGATGGTATGGGGTTAGTTTGATGTGGGGGAAGGTATGGAGGTCTGTGCTGGGGAGGTGATGGTCATGGTGGGTCTGTGATTTAGGGGGCTTGGTGGGGTAGTCTGTCCTGGGGGGTGGTGGTATGGGGGTAGGTCATGGGGGGATGGTATATGGGGTAGTGATGGGGGGGGATGGTATTGGGGTTAAGTGATGGGGCGGATGGATGATATTGAGGATTGTGCTGGGGGGATGGGTATGGGGGTATGTGTTTGGTTGGGTGGTCAGGCTGGATGTTGCTGGTGGGGGCTACTAGGGGATATGTGATTGGAGGGATGGTATGGGGTATGTCCATGGGGGGGATGGTTCTCGGATTGGGTATGAATTGGAGGGATGGTTGGGCGGGGTGTTCATGGGGGGTCTGGTCTTGGGGTCGTGATGGTGGGGATGGTATGGGGTATGGGATTGGGCGGGGATGGTCTGGGGTCTGTGCTGGGGGGGGCTGCTCTGGGATATGTGTATGGGAATTGTGGGGATGGTGTGGGGTCTGTCCTGGGGTCTGTGCTGGGGTAGCTGGTCTGGGGTCTGTGCTTGGAGGGTGCGTCTGGTGAGGGGTATGTGAGGGGGATTGGTATGGGATATGTGATCGGGAGTGGTGGTATGGGGGTTGTATGGGGGGGGGATGGTATGGAGGGATCGTTGGTGATTGGAGGGAGGGTACTGGGCTGGGTTTATGTGGATGTGAGGGTTGGTATGGGGGATGTGTGGGGGGAAGGCGTGAGGGAGGGGGTGCTCATGGATCGGTGATTTGGGTGGGATGTTATGGGGTCTGTTCTTGGGGAGCTGGTATGGGGGTCTGTGCTTATAGGGCTGGTTCTGGGGTTCTGTGATGGGGAGGGCTTGTCTGGGGTGGATTTCTAGGGATGGTACTGGGGTCTTGTGCTTGTGGGGTGGTTCTGGGGGTTCTGTGGGGGGCTGGTCTGGGTCTGATAGCTTGGAGTTGGGATGGGTATGGGGTATGTGCTTGGAGGGCGCGTGGTTGGGGTCTGTGCATTGGTAGGGCTGGTCTGGGGGGGCTGTGCCTGGAGGGGCTGGTCTGGGGTAATGTTGATGGGGGAGCTGGTCTGGGGTCTGTGCTTGGAGGGCTGGTCTGGGGTCTGTGCTGGGGGGCTGGTCTGGGGTTGTGCTGGGGGGGTGGTGGGGGCGTTAGCAGTCTGGGGTCTGGCGCTGGGTCTGTGCTTGTGAGGGCTGGTCTGGGGTCTGTGCTGGGGGGGTGTGGCTTGGGATAGTGGCTTGTGGGGATCGGTATGGATGGCTGTTATTGGGGAAGAGGAGGAGATGGTATGGGGTCTGTGATTATTAAGGGAATGGTATCGGGTCTTGGAGGGGAGGGCTTGTCTGGGGGTCTGTTGGTCTTATTATAGGGATTGGTCTGGGGTATGTGCCTTGGGGGTTGGGTATCGGAGGTCTGTGCTGGGGGAGCTGGTCTGGGGTCTGTGCTTGGAGGGATCGGTCGGGCGGTTAGTGATGGTCTTGGGCGGGGATGTGCTTGTGGGGGATGTCTGGGGACCTGTGCTGGGGGGGCGGCAGGCTGCTATGGGATACGTGCTTGTTGGGTTGTCCTGGGGTGATGTGATGGGGGAGCTTAGTCTGGGTATGTGAATTGGAGGGAATGGTCTGGGGTCTGTGCTTGGAGGGCTGGTCTGGGGTATGGGATTAGGTGTGGATGGGTGGGGGTAGGTGATGGGGGGGAGTTTTGAATATGGGTATTAACAATGTGAATTGACTGGGGATGGTAGCGGGTATGGTATTGGGGAGATGGTCTGGTGGTATGTTGTGATTACTAGGGATGGGGATGTTGGTTCGTGAGGGATGGGCTTTGTCGGGGGGGTCATGTTATAGGCTGGTCTGGGGGTATTTGATTGTGGCGGTGTGGGGGGGGGTTAGGGGGTCAGGGTGAGGTGAGGGTGGGGATTGGGCGCGGGTATGGTGAGTGGAGGGGATGGGACTTGGGGGTATGGGATTGTGGGGCGACTGGGTGGGGAATGGGATGGGGGGGGGATGGGATATGGATCTGTGCTGGTGGGGGGCTGGTGATGGAGGGATGTAAGGGGTATTGTGATGGGGGAGATGGTATAGGGAGGGTGCTTGGAGGGATGGTCTGGGGTCTGTGCTGGTGGGGATGGTCTGGGGGGCTGATGAGCTTGGAGGGCTGGTATGGGGTATTTGTGCTTGGAGGGGCCTGGTCTGGGGGTTATGTGATGGTGGGGTCGGTGTGGGAGGCTGGTGTCTGGGGTCTGTGCTGGGGGTGTGCTCTGTGGACTGTCCTTGTGGGGGGATGTGTTTGGGGGTATGGGCGGGGGGGGTCTGGGCTTAAGGGTGGAAGTTGGTCAAATATCTTTGATATAGTAAAATATATAATAGAAATAAGAGCCCGTGCATGTGCACCTGGGTGAATCACAGATCAGGGCATATAACGAGCGGTGCACCTGTGACATCAACATGACAAGGATTATTAACGAGCTGGCAACTGTGTGAACATAACTCTGAAAAGGGATTTCATAATGAACAAGTCGGGAACATGTGTGAAATGACATGAACAGGGATTTATAATGACCCGTGCACTGCCTTGTGACATCACTCGAACCAAGGGATATACACGAGCTGTGCAACTGTGGTGCCATCACATCAGGACACAAGCATTAACGAGCTGTGCAACCTGTTTGTGACATCAATGTACAGGGATTATAGTGACCGTGCACGTGTGTGCCACATGTAAATGACCAGGGATATATGACCCTGTGCACACGTGTGACATCACTGACCAGGGATATATAACGAGCTGTGCACAGGGTGTTGACATCTTGTGACCAGTGAATATAAACAAGCGTTGCACCTTGTGTACATCACTATGACCTTGGGATGGATATAATGAACCGTGACCTTTGTGAACATCAAACTATGACATCCAGCGGATATATACGGCGTGTTGAGCCGCTGTGACATTCATATGAAAGGGATATTATAAGACCCTGCACCTGTGTGACATCACCTGACCAGGGATATATAACGAGCTGTGTCCCTGTTGTGACATCATATGACCAGAGAAATACACGCTGTGCACTGTGTGACATCACATGACAGGAATATAACGAGCAGTTGCACTGTGTGAATAATCGACAAACGCAGAAAAACGAGGCTGGAAAATGTGTGACAATACCAAATCAGTGAAATAGGAATAGTAAAGAGAAAGCGTCACCTGGTGTGACATCACTGACCAGGGGATATAACGCGCGTGCACTGTGGGAACACAGAACTGGATCTAACGTGAGAGGGAAGCCCAGTGCACAGGGGGGCGAGTCGTCATTACCCTACTATCATTGTTATGCCGGTGTATAGGAGTCTATGGGTCAGACCAATGCGAGTGTCTGGACCACAAAGAACATAATGTGAACATGGCCGAAGCCGCCAACTCATCTCTGCTACATCTCCATCATGTACCGGTGACAGGAGACGCTTCGCTATCACAGCCATGATCGTATTAACCCTCTCACAGCCAGAGCCGCAGCAAATCCCGGGCCCTTGGCGTCCCTGCGGTGCTCCGTTTAGGCAATCAGCCCCCCAGCTGTGTTCCCGGGAAATGTCAACAGGAATGTCAGAGCCAAAGGGAAGCCGCGTCCTGCATTGATGACAAGGATTTAAGCTTTCTATTAACATCATGGGCAGCCGCGAGCTGCTTAATCTTTGATACAATTACATCTTGCTGCGTGCCCCCTCTGCCCCGCGCAAACAAGGCTGCAACGCCGCTGCGGGCCTGAATCCCAAATGTGTCATTTAATCCAGCCAGCGGGATTCTGGGTAAGCTCACGAGTGAATCATTGCATCACTAAGGCTGGATTTGAGCAATTTTCAAGCAATTGCCCTTCAATAACCTGTAATCCTGAGAGGCGGGAGAAGATCTGCATTATTCCCGCGGCCCCCGTCCTCTATTGATTGACTTATACAAAGTCTAATAGAATGTAAATAGGGAGGAAGATGAAGGAGGGGATGGGGGGGCCGCAGACCAGCGCCAAGGTCAGGAGGCCAATGACGTCTACGGGGACACGTTCAAGTCAATGACGGGAGGAATCCTACATCCATCATCTCCCGGGAGAACTTCATCCGCACATTTCTTACTAATATCCTTTCTGGGGGAGCTGGGGGGCAATCAATAGGTCAGAATGGCCGCCATTATAGGAGAAGCACCCAATA